>KE151787.1:46757-65339 GCA_000411095.1 Aethionema arabicum | reverse complement strand
GATTTTTCGGATTATTAGGATTCGGTTTAGATTTAAACCGAAACCCAAGCTAAAAAAAATTAGAACCGTTCGGCTTTTAAAAATTTTCGAAACTAATTTAGTTAAATGAAGAATCAATGGTGGAGAAAAAAAATTGAGAGATATCATAATAATTTTTTAATATTAAATAACTACATAAATTTCATAAAAAATATTTGTGGAAGTAAGAAAATTTGTACATACGTCAATTTCAATTTTTTTAAACAAATTAACATTATAATTTGTTTTTCACATGGATCAATTAACTCTTCTCCTATACGTAGTTCCGCAAGTGTAGTGAACCAAAACATAAATTATATCGGTGAAATAAATCTCATGTTTCAATAGTTTTTTAACACCAAACTTTGAAAATGGCATTTTGAACTCCTTGCAGCATAATCACGACGGCATATGTTAGCTTATATATAAATATAAAAGAGTACACCTTTTTTTTTATTCATAAAAAACAATTAGTTTCTTTCTCTATATACATACAAGATCGAAGAAATAAAAAGGATGAACAAATAATTCCAACCTAAACCAAATTATTTTTAAATGAAAACGAAAAAATGATAATATTAATAACACACGAAAATTATTAAAACAAATTATTATGTTGACTTTCGTACTAAATATTTTATATTTATTTCTTTTGTACTGGTTTGGTTTTAGGAGAAAGCAGGTTTATAAGTCTAACCAATGATTTAAGCTTAATAAAAAAAATAAAAAATAAAAATTAGCCACACCAATCCTAACTAACAATTTAATTGGTCTAACCAAAATTATTTTGAAAGTTAAATTACAAATATTTCATTGACCAGGAAAAAAAACTATACTTAGCATAAAAAAACAAGGCATAATTCAAGCATAACAATTTAACTAATATAATTCCATAAAAAAACTACCAAAATATTCCACAATATATTTCTATAGAAATTACAATGTTTTAAATCTTAATTTACTATTATTTTTGAAAAAAAACTTCAAACTACCAAAAATGAATTTTTAAATGTGAAATTTTTTGATGACCTATTTTTTAAAATATCAAACTTTAATAACTAAAATTACTGTCTTGGAAAAAAAATAACTAAAATTACTGTCTAGTTGACCTAAAGTTAGATTGTGATTTTTAGTTAATTATAGAATTATAATTTACTTTTGTGTTTAATATTTAATTTGATTACAAAAAATCAATTATAAAACTTTTAAAAACTAGTATAATAGTTAAATTTTATTTTACCAAATAAAAATATTGTTTAACTATTTTAAAATCTTAATATTTATTTATATATGAATATTGATATTGTGGGTGTCACATCTTGAGAATAAAAAAAATAAAAAAAATAAAAAAAATTAATATTGCTTTGAGAAAACCGCAAAAGCAAAATTGGATCACCAACTTTAAGTCATCCGTCACCATCACTCATCACCATTTTCATCGTTCTTCTTTGTATATGAGACCTCGTATCAGAGATGCCTCCGATAAACTCCGACGACACTCATCCTTCTCCGAGGACGACGACGACGGTGAAGCAAAATTTCACCGTAAACACCTACCTCCTCTCAGTTCCATGTTCGGTCGATGGCGGAAATGGACTGTGCTTGTTGCGGCGATTTGGATCCAGGCATCTACGGGTACCAACTTCGATTTCTCCGCCTACTCCTCCCATCTTAAATCAGTGCTCGGAATTTCTCAGGTGAGGTTGAATTACCTCGCGGTAGCTTCTGATTTGGGAAAAGCGTTTGGTTGGTCGTCGGGGATCGCTTTAGGTTATTTCCCCCTCTCCGTCGTTCTTTTAGCTGCGGCGGTTATGGGCTTTGTTGGATATGGTGTTCAGTGGCTAGTTATCACCAATATCATCAGTTTGCCTTATTTTCTGGTACGTTTAATCTTTTCACTAAGAAATTGCTTCAGTTCTCGTAGATCAATAGTCTGTATCGAATACGAAAGATTCCATGTTTTGAGCTAGTTTAGGTCAGAGAACAGCCTTTGTTTTGTGGTACTGACCAAATCTGTTAACATTTTAGGTATTCTTCTGCTGTTTGTTGGCTGGATTGAGCATTTGCTGGTTCAACACCGCATGTTTCATCCTCTGTATCCGCCATTTCCCGACTAATCGTGCTCTGGCCTTATCTCTCACTGTAAGCTTCAATGGCATCAGTGCAGCCTTATACTCTCTTGCCTTCAATGCAATTAACCCCTCTTCCTCAAATCTGTACCTTCTACTGAACTCCCTGGTTCCTCTTATCGTTTCATTGGCCGCACTTTTCCCAGTTCTTTCTAAACCATCTCCAGAACCTACACAAGATAACGAATCCCGACGACATGACTCTCATGTGTTTGTCGTTTTGAATGTCTTAGCTGTCTTGACCAGTTTTTACCTTCTATTATCTAATTCCAGTACCTATGTCACTGCATCAGCTCGTTTGCGTTTCCTCGGAGCTATCTTACTTCTGATTTTCCCCTTGTCTGCACCTCTTCTCGTTTACGCTCGGGATTACTTTCTTCCTGTCATTAACCAGCGTTTACACCATGACAGCTCTGGCTATGTTATGCTTAACATAGATGAGCTCAAGATCCATAAAGGGTCTGTTTCTCGCAAACCTAGTTACGAACAGATGGGGAATCCAAGTCAGAAAAACGTCAAGGAAGCCAACATAGTGAAGCTCGGTGATGAACATTCGTTCGCATTGCTCATAAGTAGATTCGAGTTTTGGTTGTACTACATCACATATTTCTGCGGTGGCACAATTGGCCTTGTTTATAGCAACAACTTGGGTCAGATTGCTCAGTCTTTAGGACAAAACTCAACAACTCTTGTCACAATCTACTCTTCATTCTCCTTCTTCGGACGCTTACTCTCTGCTGCACCAGATTTCATGCACAAGTACGTTTCACTTATGAGATTAGTAACTCTAATGTTTCTTATACCTTTAAGAGTCGTCTTGCTAAGAATTGTTGTATCTTGCAGGAGATTTCGTCTGACAAGAACTGGTTGGTTTGCGATTGCACTAATACCCACTCCGATCGCCTTCTTTTTACTGGCTGCATCATCTTTACAAGAGTCTGCATTGCAGACTGCAACAGCCCTGATCGGTCTAAGTTCAGGATTCATATTTGCAGCTGCAGTGTCCATAACATCTGAACTCTTTGGTCCCAACAGTGTAGGTGTAAACCACAACATTCTCATCACAAACATACCAATCGGCTCTCTCCTATACGGCTTCATCGCTGCATCGATTTACGAAGCTAACGCAAGCCCTGAGATAAGATCAGTCGTGTCTGAGTCGGTTATTTGCATAGGAAGATATTGCTACTTCAAAACGTTTGTGTTGTGGGGTTTCTTATCTCTTCTTGGCCTCGCTTCAAGTCTGTTGCTGTACATAAGAACCAGACCGGTTTATCACCGGTTTGAACAAGACCGGGTCTCCGTAACATCATCGTACAAGGATCTTGATCCACTGTGAGTGTAAAGTAAAGAATCTTTCTTTTTTGAGTCATACAAAGAATCTGTAAATAGAGTCTTCTCGTATAAAGATTTTAATTAATTTGTTTTTAATAAAAAGTTAAATACGAGGGATTAAGCATTTTTTGGGACCCACAGAGGAAAGAGTCATCGAAAAAGAGTGAGCCATCGTAACTGACAAAAAAAAAATGAAAATTAGCCGTTGAGACGAATTTCGTTGTTTCTAATTCTTTCTTCATTTACTTTCTCGCTCTTTTTCTCAGACCTTGAAAGCAGAAAACCCTAGAATTTTCATTTCACCGAAAATGGCGGATTTTGGGTATCTTTCGGATACAGATGATTCAGCTGTGGAAGAGCTGATTTCGCAAGCGAAGGAGCTTTCAGTTTTGGAGCAAGTAGCTGCTATTAACTGTTCTAGCTTCACCGACTCTACTCTACCTGATGATCTCGAGAATCGTTTTCGTCGACTGAAATCTCTTCCAGCTTCTCGATCCAACCTGGTTTCTTCGTCGAAGAAGAAGCATCTCGCTCAGTCCAAGAGCGTGGTCGATCATCGAAAGGCTGATGATAATTTCTCGGGAAATAGACGAGACGCAGGTAAAAAATCTGGTTCTAAGAGTTTATCAGATGAGGATTCGAGTGTTTTCTCGGGAAACAAACGTGATCTAGCTGTGAAATCTGGTTTTGAGAAGAGTGATCGAGCTGGAGTTGTCTCAGATGGAAGTAGAGATTTCTCTGATTCTGGAAAAATTGGTTCAAGTTCATCGAGCGAAAGCAAGATTTTCATGCCAGCCAAAGAAACTCAGAAGCTACGCAAAGAGAAACGCAGAATCGCATCAGATTCATCTTCTTCCATTGACATAGCTTCCCCCTTATCCAATCTAGACACAGAAGAGAGATCAATTCCCAAACAGAAACCTAAATCGAAATCGAAACAGAAATCATCAAGCTCATGGTTCGATAAGTTATCTCCATTAAAAGCAATTGGATGCATTTGGCGTTCTCCCACCAAATCATCCCCTAAAACCACCATCAAAAACAAATTGCTCACAGCTCCTCACTCCAATCGCGACATGGATTTCGACGAGTTCTTATCAGATCTAAACGCGTTCTCAGTGGAAGACCAGAAGAAAATATTGAAAAAAGCTCTCAAAGAACAACAAAAGATGAGGAAAGAAGCAGCTGAAATCATCAAATTAGCAAAACAAGCTTCAGCAAAAATTGATTTTGATGATTAAGAAATTTTATAATTGCAGCTAAATCATATGTTAAAACACTGCATCATAGTTTTATTATAATCCAAAGTTTTCATTTACTTTATAGTTTATACTATATAGTATCAGATTTCAAAACAATTCAATTTTATTTTTACACAAGCTATTTTCATTTCGTTAAACATTACTACTAATTACTAGATTATATATTCAATTTAGCATTTAAATCTCACGTTAAGTTAAAAACTTACGAGATTAATACTATGATCCGTTTCTCTCTTAGCATTTAGACTCCATGCCGTTTCAATTTTTTCTCTTTCCCTGTCTTGCTGTTTTCAAAAACATAGCAAAACTTTCAAAAATCAACAATGACGACCCCAACCTTCCTCTACTGTTCTCTCATAGCCATCATCTTCTTCACACTCTCTTCTTCAGCTCAACAGAACCACCTTACACTGGAGCTAATCCACCGTGATTCTCCCCGTTCTCCACTCTACAATCCAGCACACACCGACTCCGATCGTCTCAATGCAGCTATCCTCCGATCAATCTCCCGTTCTGAAAATTTCAACAACACAATCTCCTCCAAAATCGATCTCCAATCCGATTTAATCGGACACGAGGGAGAGTATTTCATGAGTATCTGGATCGGTACACCACCAACGAAAATTCTCGCAATCGTTGACACAGGAAGTGACCTAACTTGGATCCAATGTCAGCCATGTCAACACTGTTACAAACAAAACGGTTCAATCTTCAACAAGACCAAATCCTCAACCTACAAAAACGAGCTCTGCGATTCAAAAACTTGTAACGCCTTTTCCAGATTCCGAGAAGAATGCTTCGGGCCAAACAACGTCTGTAAATACCAAAACGCTTACGGAGATGAATCCTTAACCAAAGGAGATATCGCAACCGAAACAATCTCCATTAATTCTTCCTCAGGTTCCCTTGTTTCATTCCCTAATTTCGCCTTCGGTTGTGGCCACGAGAATCGCGGTATATACCCCGAAGCTGGCACAGGAATCATCGGACTCGGAGGAGGATCAGTATCGCTAATCTCCCAGCTCAGATCATACACAGGAAACAAATTCTCGTATTGTTTATCAAACAAGTCATTTACAGAGAACAGTAAAAGCGTCATAAATCTCGGAATCACCTCGATTGACAAAGATAGCGGCGTGATTACAACTCCATTGATAGATAAAGAGCCTGATACTTTCTATTACTTAACTCTTGAAGCAATCTCCGTCGGTAAAACTAAGATTCCTTGTACAACACCGTCGTATAGCTCACGCCCTGGGTCACCATCGACGGGGAACATCATAATCGATTCAGGAACAACATTCACGCTTCTAGAAAGTGAATTTTATCATAAAATCGCCGCCGAGGTGGAGAAATCAGTGACGGGAGGGAAGCGTGTGAATCATCCGAATGGGATGTTACGACACTGTTTCAAGAAGGAGAAAACGGAGATTGAGATGCCGGAGATAACTATGCATTTTAATGGCGGAGATTTGAAGCTGAGTAGAACAAATGCGTTCGAGAAGGTTCGTGATATCGAGTGTTTTTCCATGATTCCGACTACTAGAATTCCTATCTTTGGAAATTTAGGTCAAATGAATTTCCTTGTTGGATTTGACTTGGAGACTAGAACGGTGTCGTTTCAACCCATGGATTGTTCTGCTTCTGCCGGTAACCTCTGACTCAAAAAACGACGACGTTGAACACTTGTGTAATTTATTTTAATATACAAAGAATTTTAACGTTTTTTGCAAAAAAATAATACTCCTACTTAACATCTCAGTTTACTTCTGACGCGAAACGACGTCGTTCAATGCTTGTGTAACTTAAATAATATTCAAAGAATTTTTTACGTTTTTGGAAAGGAATAAACTTAGTTACAGTAATAGCGACAACAGTTATAGTCCAAGTGAAGCCAGATCGACGAATTTAATTAAATTTAATTTAATTTTCAAAGTGATATGATGACCTCACGTTGAAATTGAAATATTCTTGGCAATTAAAAAAATAAAAAAAATAAATAAATAAAAATAAATATAGAGAGATATTTTCTCTTCTTAGGTCCAATATTTACTCGACATAAAAAAAGACAGTACAAGTGTTTACACATTATTAATGTTTCGATTTAATCATAAACTTTAACGAAAAGAAAACTATAAAACAACTTTCAAAAAAATTCACTATGTGAGTTTAATTAAAAAAAAAAAATATTAATATAATCGTAAATTTAAATTAATATCGTCTGAGTTTTAAAAAAAAATAAATTGTATAATTTTTCGTAGAATTAATTTAAGATTGGAAAATAATAAATACCAAAAAAAAAAATTAACAACAAAAAAAAAATAATAAATACTTTTTTTTAATTCCTTAAATTATCAGCAAGATCTAGCGAGTGTAACAATAAAAGAGCACTGAATAAATAAACTGAAGGAGTTAGCTTCATCTTTCTCCACTATAATTCCATTGTCGTTACCTTTTTTCTCACCTTTTCTTCTAACTGTTACTTGTAAAGAATCAAGGATCAATCGCAAAAATCCCAACTTTCTTTCTTCCCTCTTCTCCGCTATCTTCCTCCTGAGAAATTTTAACTACTCTTTTCTGTTAAATCCGTCGTTTTCTGCTTTTTCTCGATCTGTCGGTACGAGGAGTAAGTAAAAAACAAACAAGTTCGCATTTTTTTTAATTGGGTCTAGTGCGTTTGGGGTTTTTTGAAGCTAATGGAAGCCATAAGAAAGCAAGCGGCGAAGCTCAGAGAGCAAGTCGCTAGGCAACAGCAAGTGGGTTTCGATTTTTTTCAGAGTTTTTCGTAGATTTCTAATTACTGAATCAAAGCTGAAGAATTTTTGTGTGGGTGTTAATTAATTCTTGTATTTTGAAGTGCTGATGTTGAAAATAGAAAGAAATTCATGAGATTTGTGATTATTTTGACGTATGAATTCGTTATTTTAGGTAAAAAAGTATGGATTTTGCTTGTTTTGTCTTCGGTTTTAGCTGCTGTGGTGTTTTTAGCCTTGGATTGTGTTACAATTTCAGATAAAATTGCAAGTAATTTGTGTAGGGTTTATTAAAGAGAATCTGGGGTTTTTGCAGGCGGTTTTGAAGCATTTGGGTCATGTTAATGCTGATGCAGTTATTGTTGATGAAGAAGAGCTTCACTGTCATCAGAAACTTCAAGATCTGTACAGTTCTACAAAAGCTGCAAAGGTAGAAACAAATTCTTGGTTTCTAAAGCTTTCTTAAGAACATCTCATGATTTGAGATTTTGGATTCTTCTGTTTACAGCGTTTGCAGAGGAATATTGTTAGAGGACTTGAAGGTTTCATTTCTGCAGGCACAAAGATTGTAGAAACTGGTGAATTCTTGTTCTTTGTTTTGTCTTATATAATCTTAGGATTGAAATTGAAATTGAATTTTGTTGTATTTAATAGGGTTAAAGTTTGCTGAAGATTTCAAGAAATATGGAGATGAAAACCCTGAAGCTAATACTCCTCTTGCAAGAACTGCACATCACTTTGGGAACTCATTCAAATCTGTAGAAGATGAAAGAGAATCTCTTCTTGGATTTATAAGTGAGCAGGTGATTTCTTCGAACATTTTCGATGATGTTTCTCTTTTAAGTCTTTGTGTTTGGTACTGTAATTCAAGGTTTATTTGGTAATAAAGCTTCAAGATTTGATTGTTCAGGTATGTGAGCCAGTCCGGGTTATGATATATAGTGCTCCATTGGAGGATGCTCGACACTTAGTTAATCACTACGATAGGCTTCGACAAGAAGCTGAAGCACAGGTAAGTCTTTGTTTCTTTCTCTATTGTTGTTTTCAGGCAATTTGTGGTTTTTTAACTTAGTTTTGTTTTAAATAGGCAACTGATGTGTTGAGGAGAAGATCAAAGATGAAGGAATCTGATATTTCTGAAGAAAACTATATGAAGTTGAAGAGTTCTGAAACAAGATTAGCTGAACTCAAATCCAGTATGAAAACTCTTGGTAAAGAAGCTACTAAAGCTATGTTAGATGTTGAAGATCAGCAGCAGAAAGTAACTTTTCAGCATCTCCGAGCTCTGGTATTCTCCGGTTTAAATCACATCTCAGTTCATACTTAATAACATCGTAATGTTGTTCGTTTATTAAGCAACAAAGCAACACATAATCCCCGAGATTTGTCGCTGAAATTTGTAGCTAAACCAGTTACAGGTTCAACGACAAGTCTCAGCAACATAACAAAACGAACATAAATTTTTGTCGCTGTCTCTGAGAGAAGCAAACGAACAAACTCTAAAATTAGATGTCTGATTGGGTCTGTAGTAACATATGAAAGGAAACTACTTGTGTGCAGGTTGAAGCAGAGAGATCATATCATCGAAAAGCTCTTGATATCCTCGATAAGCTATATTCCGAGGTGAGTAACTTGCTCTTATGTTGAAGTGTAGATAGATACAATGAGTTTCCTTAGTAACTCTTCATGTGGTTATGTTCTTGTTTCAGGTGATTGCAGAGGAGGAAGCTGTAGAATCATCACCAAAGTCACGACCTTTACATTTAGATGTTGTTTCTCATCCTCGAGAGGAAACAACTTCGAGCTCCCGAAGAGAGATCAAATCAAACGTTGAGGAAGAAATCAAGTCTAGTACTCCACGAGAAGTAACCAAATCAAGTTCAGATGAAGAAGTCAAGTCTAGAGAAACTAAATCCAAACCTTCAAAAGAGTTCAAGTCTGATTCCCACGAAGAAATTAACTCCAAATCTGAGAAAGAAAGCAAGTATGATCCTAAAGAGGAAGCTAAATCAAGTTCTGGGAAAGAAATGAAGTCCAATGGAGCTGATGATGATCATCAACAACTTCTCAGTCAGAATGATTCTTACTTTCTTGCAAAGGTAAAACCTTTCAATATATACAGCTTCTCGGTTTAGCAAGGGATTATAGTATTTTAGATTCTAAATTATTTTCTTTTGGTAAATTGTTTTTTTTTTAATTATCAAAATGGTTTTTGAAACGTGAAATTTGATAATATGGTTTTTAAACCCTAAACCTTAATTACCATCATTTTTTCAACCGGATTTTCAAATTTTGATTTGAAATTATGGTATGATTAATCTAAATTTTGGTTATATTTTTGGATTAAATAAAGTAGAGTTTAATTTTGTGTTTAAAGTTTAATATTGATTAAAAAACTTAGCTTGATTTAAACAAAAACATTTGGTTATCAAAATTCAATGATTAAAAGACCATTTTGATTTTTGTTCGGTGAAAAAAACTTTCAACTATCAAAATAGTATCTTAAATCGTGAACTTTGATGCTGGGGTTTTTCAAACTGTAAATCTAATAACAGGAATTTGTACACGAAATTTCAAATTTAAACTTAAAATTATAGTATAATTAATCTAAATTTGGGTTAAATTTTTAAATTAGAGTTTAGTTTTGTTTTTAAAGGGTAATTTTGATTTAAAAAACCCGATTTGATTTAAAAAAACTCAGTTTGATATCAAAGTTCTTGGTTTAAAAAACTATTTTTTGATAGTTAAGTGATTTTTCATCAAACAAAAATAGTTTAGGGTCTAAAAAACACTAGATCCCTTCTATAAACTCTCCTTTTTTTTTTTTTTTTCAGTTACTAGCATATTTCTGCAAGATCTTGTTTAGAGTCACTTTCAAATTATACATATACAAATCTGAGGAAGAAGAGTAATGTTTTGTTGTTGTTGACAGGTTGTGCACCCATTTGATGCTCAATCCGAAGGGGAGCTGAGTCTGGCTATTGATGATTACGTAATCGTGCGTCAGGTACAATACATACATTTCTCAATACCCTTTTCAATTACACAACACAAACATTCCAAGATTTTATCTAATAACATCTTTGCCATGGATAAAAAAGGTGGCTGGTACAGGTTGGTCAGAGGGAGAATACAAAGGCAAAGCCGGCTGGTTCCCTTCAGCTTATGTCCAGAAACAAGACAAAGCTCCAGCCAGCAAAATTGTCGAACCAAACCCCAACCATTAACATATATATATATATAGATACATTAATAAAAGTATGATATATGTTTCAATGAATACATAACGATCTAACGATTTGTGTGTTGTGAGGATTTTTTTTTTTTTTTTTATCTTTTGTGTGATGTGTCTTTAAATCATAATATGATCTTCTTTCTTCTATACTCTTTTTTTTTACTTCTTCTTGCATTTTCTCTTGTAAAAATGGCTTTGTGTATCCAATTATTGGCTTATCCAAAGCCAATGAATCGGTTAAGAATCGACTATCATGTTACAGAAATATAGAAGACAGTAAAAGAAGAAGACAAAACTAAGATAGAAGAAACAGAGTAGAAGAAGAAAAACAGAGTTAAAAACAGATTAATGACGTTAACCAAGTACACCTGATAAACCGGACATAACCAACCGAACTTAATCTGTAATTAGGATATTTCAATTGATAAACCAAGCCACTATATAAGGCTACAAATGTATTAAAAAAAGTATGAAAAATAACTCAAAATCAAATTGTTTCTTGCTATCAAGAAACTCTGTTCTTCTCAATTTGGCATTTTGATTCTTCAAAGTGTGGAATTGATCGTTATAGGTGTTGTTCAATTTGAGCAATAGCTGAATCTCTGGTTAAGTTCTTTTACGGTATTGTATCACTTCACAGATCTGTAGAAATATGTAGAATTTTTGTATAAACAGAATTTTTTTCTCGAAAGTGTAAATTTTTTTTTTATAACGATCCCATGATTTTTCTTACAATATTTCCTTTCCTATGAATTCCAGTTCTGTTATCTGCAGAGGCAAGGGCATGGAGTATGGAAAGGCAGCAAGCTCAATTTCAATCAATTGTAGCAGCGATGGATTTTCTTGACTTGTTGCACTTGTTTTTAGTCCAATTTTGTGCCACCCACTTGACAAATAGCGTGAGTTAGGGGATGTTAACGCTTTTAGTGGACATAATAGTCTCTGTCGAGTCTTCTTCAAAGTCCTGGGAGAGGAAGCATTCGATATGAACATGGGCTCTGTACAAACTCCATCACTTATTATGTACAATAGGATGATCAAATCTTTTGCCGAGACTAAAAGCTTTACAAAAGTTTTGGCTTTGTTTGGGGAATTGCGAGGAAAAGGCTTGTATCCAGATAATTTCACATTACCGGTTGTTCTGAAATCAATTGGGTGTTTGAGGAAAGTTGTAGAAGGTGAGAAGGTACATGGTTATGCTGTGAAAGTTGGGCTTGAGTTTGATGCTTACGTATGCAACACACTCATGGGAATGTATGCTGCATTGGGGAAGATAGATATTGCCGAGAAGGTGTTCGACGAAATGCCTGAACGAGGTGTTGTCTCTTGGAATGGATTAATTTCTAGTTATGTTGGGCATGAGAAATTTGAGGATGCCATTGGTATTTATAAACGGATGAGAACTGATACCAATTTAAAGCCTAACGAAGGGACACTCGTGAGCACTCTAACAGCTTGTTCAGCTTTGAAGAATCTGGAAATTGGTGAAGAAATTCACAGGTATGTTGTCACAGAATTTGAAATGACTACTAAAATTGGGAATGCATTAGTGGATATGTTCTGTAAATGTGGTTGTCTTGATAAAGCTAGCTTGATTTTTCATATGATGAGAAACAGAAATGTTAAGTGCTGGACTAGTATGGTTTCTGGGTATGTTAGGAATGGTAAACTTGATGAAGCTAGAGTTTTGTTTGATAAAAGCCCTGTAAAAGATGTTGTTCTATGGACTGCTATGATGAATGGGTATGTTCAATTCAACCGATTTGACGAAGCATTAGAATTCTTTAGATCTATGCAAATTGAAGGAATTAGACCTGATAAATTTGTGGTAGTCTCTCTCTTGAAAGGTTGTGCACAGACAGGAGCTTTAGAGCAAGGGAAATGGATCCATGGGTACATAAACGAGAACAGAATTACAGTAGATAAAGTAGTAGGTACTGCACTTTTAGACATGTACGCAAAATGTGGCTGCATAGAGACAGCTTTAGAGGTTTTTCATGAAATGAAAGAGAAAGACACAGCTTCCTGGACATCTGTTATCTACGGTCTTGCTATGAACGGGATGACCGGGAGAGCGTTAGCCTTGTACCACGAAATGGAAGATGTCGGTATCAAACCAGACGATATAACCTTTGTTGCAGTCTTAACAGCTTGTAATCATGGCGGATTTGTTGCAGAAGGACGCAGAGCTTTCGACACAATGACGAAAGTATACAATATCGAGCCGAAATCAGAGCATTGTAGCTGTTTGATTGATTTACTATGTAGAGCTGGATTGTTAGATGAAGCAGAGGAATTGATGGAGAAAATGGTAAGTGAAAGCGATGAAACTTTAGTTCCTTTGTATTGTTCTTTACTTAGTGCTGCAAGAAACTATGGGAATGTGAAGTTAGCTGAACGAGTAGAGGAAAAGCTTGAAAAAGTTGAAGTTAATGATTCTAGTGCTCATACTTTACTTGCAAGTGTGTATGCATCTGTGAATAGATGGGAAGATGTGACGTTTGTGAGAAGGAAAATGAAAGATTTGGGGATTAGAAAGTTTCCTGGTTGCAGTTCCATTGAAGTTGATGGAGTTCTTCATGAGTTTCTTGTTAAAGATCAATCTCATGCAAAGATTGATGAGATATGTTCGTTGCTGCATCAAATGACGGAACGGATGTTGTGTTCGGAACATGACGGAATTGAAATTTGAAGAGATGGTGGCGGGAAAATCCCTAAACTATTCGTTTTTGGTGAAACAGATCCTAAACTATTAAGCTGGCGAAAAAATCCTTAAATAAAGTTTAGGAATTTTTTCGCCCAAAAACCAAAATTCATAAGTTTTTTGGTTGATTTAATAGTTTAAAGTTTGCTTCACCAAAAATAGATAGTTTAGAGATTTTTTCGCCGCCATCCCAAATTTGAAGCTTGCTTGTGTTAAAACAACGTAGCTACCTAAAGGTTAATAGTATGGAGAAGGCAAGAAGAAGAAGAAGAAACATTGATTATTGATTCCATAAGAACAATTTCAGAGGCAGAGAAGCAGTTTTTTTTCTACAAAGATCACAACTATACATTTTTAAATTTCATGTTCCAATGAAAGTTTTCACCAAAATCAGAAGAAAAAAAGAGGGGGTGATGAAATGAATGGCCGAAACATTGTAAAAATGAGGAGTATATGGCAATAACCCAACTCTGTTCTATTACCTGAATTCAGTAGCTCCTCCTTCAATGGCATCTGATGATTTTCTTGGGAGCAAAACGAATTTGAATACAGAAACTGAGCTGTACTCTGTTTCTTTACAGATTTCTCACTTGGGTTCCTGCAATTAATCAGAGCTGGAATCGTAGAAGTCACTAGGACAAGGAGTCATGACCTCAGATTCAAGTAACTGAACCACCCGGTGCATCGTGGGACGTTCTTCGGGACTTGAAGACACACATTGAGTTGCTATTGATAAAAGAGCATCAAGACTCTCTATTTGCATTCCTTCACAGTTCTGATCAACAATCTCCCGTGGTCGGTTTTCGCTGATTAGAAACTTAAGCTGCAAAGACCAAACCAAAGCTTTTCTTAGTCAAATACATCAATTAGATTCACCAAGCAAGCCATCTTAAAGGAGATTGTTGATCTGCGTACCCAACCAACAACGTTAAGGCCTTTTTCAATGAAGGATGCATCAGTGGGTCGTTTACCACTCAAGATTTCAAGAACCAAAACTCCAAAACTGTAAACATCAGTTTTCTCAGTTGCTCTACCGCTTTGCATGTATTCTGTAAAGTGAAATGAAACAACTCTCAGCATTGAAAGATCAAATCTTTGTAATAACAAGTGAAAGACTTTCAAGGCGTTACTGGATTTTGAAGTTACCTGGAGCTAAGTACCCAAATGTGCCTGCAACAATGGTCGTAATATGAGATTCTTCATCTTCCAACAACTTAGCAAGACCGAAGTCTGATACCCGAGCCTCGAGATTACCATCAAGCAGAATGTTGCTTGATTTT
This sequence comes from Aethionema arabicum, assembly GCA_000411095.1. Classification (NCBI taxonomy): domain Eukaryota; kingdom Viridiplantae; phylum Streptophyta; class Magnoliopsida; order Brassicales; family Brassicaceae; genus Aethionema; species Aethionema arabicum. The sequence goes on along the minus strand of KE151787.1, from coordinate 50,623 downwards.
ATATCACGATGTATAATTCTAGGTGAACAATCATGATGCAAATATGATAACCCTTTTGCAGCTCCTATGATGATATTTACACGCGAATCCCAGTCTAGTTGTTCGCCTCTTTCTACTAATAAAAGATGTTCATTTTTTCTCAGTGAATCATTACATAAGTTAGCTCAAGAAATATGGAGAGGTGTAAAGCGAAGAGTGGCCATACCATGAAGAGCTTCATCAAGGCTACCACCAGGTAAGTAATCGTATAACAATAGCTTTGATGTTGGTGAATTGCAATATCCACGTAGATTTACGAGATACCGATGTTTTATGCTCCCAAGAATCTCAAGTTCCCTTTCGAAAAACCGATCAAAACCTTCGTTTAACTTAAGAATTCTCTTTAAGGCGAAAACGTTGCCATCATCCATGTCCAGTCTATATACTGTTCCAAAGCCGCCACAACCGATTATGTGCTCTTCATTCAACATTTCTAGCTTTTTAATGATGTCTTTGGAAGAGTAAGGCAAATCTCCATGGAACATTACAATAGACGCACCTGGGTCATATCAAGCTTTAGGAGTTAGAGAAGTTGAATTTCTGATATTTTATGAGATCTAACAAAAGAATCAACATGGCTAACCTCCACCAACGGCTTTTGCAAGGCTTTTATTCTCGACTTTACCAAGCTTTTTATACAGAAAGCATCCCCAGAAACACATAAGTGCCACTAAGAGCAGTGCACCGACTGTTGCCGATGCGCTAATAAGCAGCTTACCAGAGTTTTTCTTAGGACTTTGACCTATAATATAGGAGAATCCGGCATTAACTTTAAACAAAACCTCTACATTAACCACAAATCCTTTGGAAATATAGTTTTTTTACCTGTAGACTGGGAATCTGAAGAAGGGTTTCCAGTATCATCTTGGCACACAACATCAATTTGCTTTCCGCATAACTTTAGATTTCCAATGAATCTGTAAGGGATAATGCATCAGTTTGAGAATCTATCACTTCTACACTGAAAAATGCTGGCAAATTGGTACTCTATAGTTCAGGAACCCTCCCAAAAATCATTGGAACTTTGCAAGATCAGCTATAGAATTATATATTTTACAAATATCGGCAAGAAGAAAAGGGTATATCGTCTTACGAGTTCTTCGAAAACCCAGAGAGTACACCATCTGAAGGTATTTGCCCCACAAGGAAGTTGTTTGAGACATTGCTTCAAAAGAGAACAAAATCGGCATAATTAGTGACAATGAAACATTACAAGTTACTGTGAAAGTCAGAGAATAAGCTGCTCACAAGTTATTAAGCTTTTTCAACCGGCCAAGCGAAGCAGGGACAGCTCCACTCAGAGAGTTACTTGACATGTCCCTAAAAGAAAAGGTGTCATCAGTTTCTGTTTTCGAACTAAGTATAACCGGACATAATAATTTGGAATTTTCATCCATCACTAAGTTCACAATATGGTTCATCGGAGAACTCATTTTGCTTGTCAATTCCAGTATTTCTACAGGTTCACGAAGAGTGAATCCAAAAACAATCCCATAGATAGTAAGTAGTTTAGTTCATGGAGCATGAAAAGAACCTTTTGCAGTCATTATCATGCTCTTAGATGATGAAACTAGTAAATGAACAAAAACTAACAGATATTGCAGAAACCAAGAAACTGATGCATTTGATGAGATATGGAAAAAGGCACCGTACAGGTTTTCAAGGCCAGCCAAGTCTCCCAGTTCAGCAGGGATCGGTCCACTGAAGTAGTTACTCTGCAAGTAACTGCAACAAAGATGCATTTTGTTTGTGTAAGCAATCTTTATAAGTAAAAAAACAAGAAAAATCAAGAATCCCTAGGAGATTATATGTAATCAGCATAACTTTCTTGGAACAATACTTACATTCCTTCCAATGCTGTGCAATTTCCCAATGCTGTAGGAATTGAGCCATATAAATTATTGTTGTGAAGCATTCTACAAGCACACAGAGATGATCAGCAAGAGAGTATACTCTTAAGTCATATGAAATAAGGTTAGAGAGCACATACAAAAGCCTCAATTGGTCCAATTTTCCAAGCTCAGGAGGTAACGGACCGCTTATTTTGTGATAAGTAAGATTCCTGCACCCAAAAAACATTAGGGACCAACACATACTGAAGAAAAACACTTAACTCAAACAAGTTAACCACATACAAAGCTATAACTCTTTTCGTTTTTGCATCACATGTAACTCCCTTCCATTTACATGGATCTGGATCCTCTGGTCTCCACTGACTGATGAAATTATCAGAGCTTATAACAGCAGTTCTGAAGCTCAAAAGCGCGTCACCTGGAGAATGAAAGGAGAAGATAAAGACCCAGGATGCTATGAATAGTGACAGCGATTTGGCAAGCGCAAACCATGTGAAAATAAACTAATAGAAATATGATTGATTTACCGTCAGGACTTATAGCTTGATTTTCATTTGTTAATGCACAAAGCAATGAGATCAAAAGAAGCCACGAGCAGCAGCTTTTCATCTCACAAATGTCCATCATGGCAGTGTCCAAGCATAATAGAACTACTACCAATCATTTGAATGAATAGCCTCTAGGATATATTACCCTTGTACCATATAATCAATTACTTGATGTTCTCAGGCTTACGTTCGGCTCAACAAAAATAGGCTCCTGAAAACAAAAGAAAGTTATATAATCAGATCATATGATATACATTACGCATTTTCAGTACAAGATCATCTGAAAGATAGTATTCTTCAACATGAAATTGCCCAATTACTCACAACATCTATAAATAAAAACCAATAGGACCCTAGAAACGAGGAAAATTCTCTGTTATTCTCCGAACCCATAAATTTAGGAGTTCAAGAACATTTACTGCACTATGAAATACACACTCGAGGTCAATCAAAATCCAATCAACCCTCAATTCCTAGCAATTGTACTTCATACATTAGTCAAAACCAAACCGCTAATTCTCCATCACACATCAAGCACAAATTATGCATGCTCTTATCTACATTTTCAGTACCTAGAACAGTGAGTTTGTCTCAGACGGATCAATTCCACTTCCAATCTCTCAAAATCCGAAAGCAAGAGTGAAATTCCTGCCAAAAATAAAACCCCAATTTCCCCATTAACCAAGAGCTCAAACAGCTCGAATTTAACTAAGATTACAAAATTCCATGATACCATTTCAGTCCTAGCACAAGAAGAACTAAAGACTCAAACAGTTTAACAACCCAAAAAAACCGAAATCGAATACTATTCAACGATATTTCAAAATCCTCCTTTCCCCTCGAAATCAAACAGATACAAAGAGGAAAAGAGTGCAATTAGATGAACCTTTAAGTGGATCCGCGAGAAGGGAAGACGAAGAAGAAGAAGAATAGGACAGAGGAAGAAGACGACTATTGAGCTGTAAAGCAAAGTATAACTAAGAAAAAATGGAATCGACTTTATTTCCTGATTTATGCTTAGATTGAAGAGAGAAAAAGTAGAGTGAGAGAGTGTTTAGTTTTTGTGTGTTGGCTAAAATTTGGTGTGATATGCTTTTGGAGAAGCATCGGCTACGACCAATGAGAGATTAGAAGTGGGGCTCACACGTGCCGACTTTGACTTCTCACACGTGTCAACCGACGTTTTCGAGAGAATAGTAACCCAATTATTATGCCAGCTAAGAGCTTAGCTATCTATAATAGTCGAAAACTTTGTTTATGAGGCTATTAAAGAATCTATTGGGCCTATTTAAAAGCCCATTAAATACTTAACCGGTAATAAGTTAAGCCCAACGGTTTAACTAAACCGGATCGAACCGGTCCGAGATAGAGCACTTGTTGTTTGGCTATTAGCTTTGAGTTTATCGAAAGAGCCAGTAATGGCTGC
>KE151787.1:35443-46605 GCA_000411095.1 Aethionema arabicum | reverse complement strand
GACGAAAGGGAACCGCCGATGGATTTTTTGTTGTGCGAGTTTCTCAAGGCGAACGATTCCATGAGAGTATCGTTCGGCTCTCTGCCTCGGCTGTGATGTTCCTAGGCTTAAGCTTCCACGTCTGCTCTCCAGCCTCCGCTCGAGTACCTACGCCGGTCGTCGCTCCTCATTTCGTCACAGAGAATGAAATCGGTGCAGAAACTGTTGCTGGTGGTGCACATCGACCATTTCATTTGATACTCTTGGATTTCGATTTCTGCTATAAACTTAAATGTTCTTTGGGTGTTTGTAGGTGAGGAGAATCATGGAGGTCTAAAAGAAGTTGAGGATAGAGAACTGGATGCAGATTTCGAAGCTTACAAGGCTAAAGTGTATTCTCTAACCGTGCCGCTAAAACTCGTTGCCCTGCGTGGCTCAGTGCCACCATCATGGATCAAGGTTTAGTTTAACTCTCTCTCATATGCATCTTAGCTTATAGTTGAGATGGTTTTTGTTGGGTTCTTGGTAATTTGGATTACAATTTAGGACTTCATGAGCTCACAAGGGAAGAGAGTGAGGTTAAAGACCCGATTCCGAGCAAATCTTGATGAAATTATCTCTGATCTCTCTAAGCCGAATAGAAAAGGAAAAACCGGTCCTGCTTCAACTGCAGCAGCTGATATGATCAGCATTGGAGATTCTTGGCTTAGTTTCGCGATTAAGGAAAAGCTGATCGAGCCAATGAAAGGGATAGAAGATCAAGACTGGTACAAAGGCTTGAGTGATAAATGGAAGGTGATAACTTATATCATTGGTTTAACAAGATGAATATCAGTCTCTGAGCAATCTCTGTGATATCTTTTAGCATATAGACACTAAATTTGAGAGATTTATAGGCTTATCTTTCATGTGTTTCATTTTCGTGCATTAGAAAATCAGGAATGTTTGCATTTGTTGACTATTCTCAATAATTTCATGTATTGGTTGACTTGGTCAGGCTATCTTCATTACCTATCAAATCTGTGATTTTTTGCTTGGACTTAGAAAGTCTCAGATATATCTCCGCAGGAACTATGCAGGAGAAAAAGCTCCTGATGGAGAAACATGGGCTGTACCTTACCGTTGGGGCAGCATGGTAATAGCATACAAGAAGAGCAAATTTCAGAAGTATAAATTAGCTCCTATAGAGGTCAGTTTCTTAATGTTATGCTTACATTGTAATGCAGTACAAATGTCGCTCCTTAAGTGCAATATCACTGAGCATTGTTTCGGCTTAGGACTGGGCTGATCTGTGGAGACGCGAGCTCGCAGGGAGGATTTCAATGGTGAATTGTCCTAGAGAAGTTGTTGGTGCTGTTCTCAAATACATGGGAGCATCATACAACACGACAGACCTGGATTCACAAGTTTCTGGTGGAAGAAACGCTGTGGAGAGAAATCTAGCATCACTTATGAAACAGGTTCCGCCAGTATCTAGTCTTTAATACTTCGGAGAAAAAATGGCAGTGTCTGATTACCATGTTTTTCTTCTTGCTTACAGATTAGACTGTTCGACAGTTCCAACTACTTAAAAGCTTTCAATGTCGGAGATGTTTGGGTCACTGTTGGGTGGAGCAGCGATGTTATCCCTGTAGCAAAACGTATGTCTAATGTTACAGTAATTGTTCCCAAGTCTGGTGCTACCTTATGGGCTGATTTATGGGTAAGTACCATCTTTAAGTACCGAAAAACCTCGCTTAGTTTTCGTCTTCTTCTCGTGATTATTAAATGACAAAGCTGGACACTAACCTGTGAAACATAATCGTTTTTCAAAGGCGATCCCGGCTATTTCAGGAACAGAAGTAGAACATATGGGAGGACGAGTACGAGGGCCATCTCCAGTAATCCACCAGTGGATAGAATTCTGCTTGCAGCCCACAAGATCGCTACCTTTCACTCGTGAGGTGATTCCTGGTGCATCTCCTTCGGCTCTTGAAGGACCTATAATTGAAGAAACAACGAAAAATGGACCCAAACTGGAGACAAACCTTGTCTCAGGTGTTCCTCTTCCAGAGATCTTGTCCAAGTGCGAGTTCTTGGAACCTTTACCAGAGACTACGATAATGGAGTACCGGAATCTGATCGATAGTGTACTGAAGCAGAGCCAGGGAACTGGACTTGTGGAGAAAGTGCAAAACATTATATCCATCTGGGCTCGAGGTTTTAAGACAAAACTTCACTCCAAAATTAACCAAACCACTTAAGAGAGACTGTCAGTATCAGTAACTGAACCACTTATTTGTATAATCACAAAGAGAAAACCTCGAAATGAGGTGGTGTAAGTGTTAAGTTTTTGTCAATTTAAACGCATTTTTCAGCGACCTTTGAAACCTGGAACGTTTTCAAAAATTCGATGGTGTCCTACAAGTCAGCAGCAGTATTGAATATGCATATTGCGACCCAACTTTCGCTGTAGCCGTTCACAAGACAGGACACGATCTGACAAGCTCACAAAATCTTGAGTCCACTACTTCATAAGCTCAACCATTGGTCACTGTTTCGTCATTGATCCATGTCAATTCTTATTCAATAACTCCACCAAGAAGATCTCTTTTTTCTCTTTTCCTTTTTTTGGGGTCTTTTTTTATATACTAGTTCTCCTAGTTGATTTTTTCCCTTCTCCGGTGTTTTTCGATTGCTGGATATTTTTTTTTTATATATCTCACAATTGATAGAGATATGTATTATGTAATGTATATAAATAAATAAAGAACTTTATAAGTAACGGATTAGTCTAAGATTAGTCTTTGGTTTTCCTTTTCAAATAATAAACAACTCTTGAAGATCTTTTAACAGAGAAATGTATTTCATAAAAATTCTATATAAAAAAAAACAATTGGTAAATAGTTGATCTTAAATCTAAAGATTCCTTGATAATAATAGAGTATGGAAGAGATAGGCCGTGTTCTTTTCTTTGTCGCCGAGACAAAGGTGAGCGGCCAGTTTTACTTCTTGTAAAAACAGAATTTCGTAAATGCTGTCGCTCATTATTGCTGCTGAGATAAAATTGTTGCCATTTTCACAACTTGAAGATGACGCTAATATTTCTAGCAACCAATAATTCGTTTTATGCTTTGTAAATTTAACGGCAAACTGGTCGCTCACTTTATGTATCATTTCTTTTATTTGTTCATTATGTTTAGAATTAACACTGGTCGCTCACCTTTGTCTCGGCGACAAAGAAAAGAACACGGCCATAATTAAAGATAATACTTTTTATCATGAACTATGAAACACATAAAAGAAAGAAAAAAAAAAAGAGTAAGATGTAAAAAACAGTGGTTATTGAGTAAGATGTAGACGAAAAAGGAAATGAAATATATCTTTGATAAAAAAACAAAAAAGGAAAAAAAGAAGAGAGGCGGCGGAATCAATTCGCTAGAAGATAATTATAAAATGAAAAATTAAGATAAATCATAATTTTAATCATAATTTTAGGAATGTGGAGTATTAAGCATAACACGTGTAAGAAAGTAGGTGGTCATTGAGAAAAAAAAAAAAAAGAAATTTGTTTTTTCCTCGACGAAAAAGGAATTATTGAATTACGTCCAAGTCGCACCATTACCTATTGAATTACCAAAGAAGTTATCACCAATGGAGAGGTTCAGAAGATGGTTAGAGACATTCAAACCAGCGCCACGTCATTGATCCATGTCAATGCAAGAAGATTTCTCTTTTACCTTTTTTGTGGTTTTTTTTATATACTAGTTCTCCTAGTTGATTTTTTCCCTTCTTCAGTGTTTTTCAATTGCTGGAGAATTTTTTTTTTTTTGGTATCTTACTATTGATAGAGATATCTATTAAATATTATAAATAAATAAATAATTAAAGAACTTTTAAGTAACGGATTAGTCTAGATTGATAATCTTTCGTAAATCGTAGGAACGTTTTCTATCTAGATCATAAATAATAACAGTTATATAATCTAACACAAGAAAGTTAGAACTTAGAACCTGGAACGAAGAAGCTACGATGATTTTGGAATAAAAGATCATTTTATTCTTCTTCCTCTTCACTGCACTCTACCAAAACAACATCTTTCTGTGTCTTAGCTCTCTTTCTTGATTTGCTCGTACATGTCTCTTTCTTTGTTTGATCTTCAACAGGTTCTTGAGAGACTGCATCATGTGTCAACACTACTTCAAGAATCTTGTCTCCGTACTTTTCTGTTTTTAACTTTCCTATAATACTCTCCAACTGCAAACCAAACCCACGAATTTTCATTAAAGCTTTAGAGGAAGTCATTAGATATAGAAAACTGTTGAAACCCTGAAACTTGCCTCTTGTAATGAATCTGGTTTTTGGGAGCTTATTAAGCTAATCTGCTGAGTGGAGAGGACTGTGTGAGGGAGTATGCTTCCATGAGCTGCAGAGATCTCTTTTCGTAGCTCGTCGAGCTTGAGTTCCATACAGGAATATGAGATGCTTCGTTTTGATTTCTTGTTGGCTGTTGAGTTACTTTGTTTGCTTGAGCTTTCCATTTTTATTGTCTTTCTTCCTATACCAAAAGAAAAGGGAAAAGTTTGTGTATCAAGAAAAATGTCCATGAAAAGCAGCTTAAGCTATCAGACTAATGGGTAAAATATCAATACATAAAGAAAATGAAGCTTGTTTAGCTTCAAGATGTTTTCAGTAAAACCTTGGCTTATAAACTCGTTGCAAGACGTTGCTAATACATACGACTGCGACTGATTTCACTACTTAAGTGGCTCGTATAGAGAACCGGTGTCAAACCGAGCAAACCGGAATTTACAGATTATGAAGCCTATAGTGTTTGTGTGAGGTGATTACTCCTTACCTTGCAACAATTGGTTGCCCAACGGTCCCATTGCTACATAAGCGTTTGTAGAGTATGGTGTGTGCTGGAATTCTTCTTTCTGCTCAAAAACAGAACTCAAGTTCAGCTACAATCATACAGACACCTAAATGCATTGCTAGAATTCAGAGTTCTTGTCAAAATGTTATGATCTTGAACACCAAGTTTATCGGGTATCAATAACCAGAATCTGATAGAAAGCCATGGACAATGATCTTACCAATACCGAATCAACAATTAGTTGTACAACGAGATGCTCTAGCTCTTCTCTCTTTAGCTCAGCACCTAAGGTTAAACACATAGGTAAAATTAGTAACAACAAAATTGTAGAGCGAGAGACTGATGCGGCCAAGATTTTTTGCTTATTATTAATGAAATGAGCAAATGTAGCTAACCTAGATCTTTGTGCTTATTTCTGAGTTTGTCACCTAGTTGTAACATTGTCACTCTTTGATCCTTGGCTTGCAGTTCTTGCACCATAGAAACCACGAGCTTAGCTAGCCCTGTACAAATATCATGATAAGAGAAAATGATTATGAATTATTTGACGTATGGTCGCTGATTGCAGAGAAGTAGCAAAAGTTCTGTATATAACATTGCTAGAATTCAAAGTTCTGTAAACGGTTGTATTCAGAGATTCACCAAGCGGGTGTAGGTGGGACTTACCCGATACATCAACTTCCTTTACCTCACTTGACAAAGCGCAATTGTCACACATTCCTAACCAAATAAAGAATGACGATCAGCACATCAGAAAATCTAGAATCAATGGGGGCTGTGTAAGTTCTGTCAGTAGTGGACTGTAAACAAGAATACCATTGCAGTCTTGTGATGCCTCCCCAAAATGACGGAAAAAAGCGCTCCGGCGACACTTTCTTTTAGACTACAACAAGAGGATTCGGAAATTGTGTTTCAAAAGATAGCATACAACGGAAAATATCTCGAAGCATGAGAAGATGATAATATTCTCTATGTAAGCTTCAAGAAAGAGAAGTGAAACAGCTGGATTTACTTTTACAAGCGTTAACAGTGTACCTGGCAATATCGTACTATATCATATAGGTTCTGCAGACCAGAATACTCGTAGAAGACCATGGAACTCTGTGGAGGAAGAATGCATCAAAGCAATTTTCAAACTAGATATAGTGCAGAAAGGCAGAGTTCAGTAAAGTTGCAGCTTACCTGCCTGGGAACATCAGCCGAACGGAAAAACAGGACACACTCAGATGGGAGGCCATCACGACCAGCACGGCCACTCTCCTGCATTATGATGTTTTAGCAGTTAAGACGCAACCTCATAACTTTATCAAGTTAGTGGACAAGAGAGTGAAACCTGGTAATAAGTCTCCATTGATTTGCTCAAACTGTGGTGGATGACAAACCTGACTACAACAATGTCCCATGTATCAGTTGGAAAAGACAAGAAGAACTATGATTAAGAGAGTGGCAAGGAAATGACGTTATTATCATAGGTCACTGTTATTTACTGTTTTTCAAATCACTGAAGAAAATATGCATTCGCAAGAAAAGGAAATATGCATTAAAGAAAATTTGAAAGCCTAAGCTTAATAAGTATTAACCAAAACAAAAATTTGCAAAACTAACCATCAGGCTTGTTGATTCCCATACCAAAAGCAACCTGCAAGTAATTTTAACTTTTGATCATTATAAGTCACTCGCCCGCAAAATAACGAAGCCACAGGGGGAATACACATACTGTTCCAACAATGATCTGCAGCTTGTTTTTGCTCCATCTGTGAATATTGAACAAAGAAGTCAGAAGAAGCTACAAATCACACATCAATAACTGCTTGAATCTGGTTCAAGCAAGATTTAGGCACCAATCCCTTAGAAACATATTAACTTACCGCATATGAACTTTTTCACGTATATTTACATCCATGTCTGCATGGTAATAATCACTAGAAATCCCTCTATCTCGTAAGTCACCTGCAACCTATCACTATAGCGTTTAAGAGAAGAGATGACAGATTCTTTTCCTTATTCAAGGTTCGGCAGAACAGTAGAATGGTAAGTTCAGTACATATGATGACTTGTGACAAACCTGTTCACATTCCTTCCGTGAGAAACAATAGACTATTCCAGATTCATTGTTAGAATATGATTCCCGTATGAACTCTGCAATTTCATCAATCACCGCTTTACCAACAGACGATTTTTCTCGAACCTGCAAGACAATATGCTGCTGTTGTTAACGTCTGCAAACTATCCACAACTTGAAAAGTATATTAATAAAGTTCATTACTAAGAGTACCGAGTAAAAGAGATTTGGCCTGTTAACACTGCTAACAAATTTGACGCATTTAGGGATATGCAGCATCTCTATCAGGTCATTTTGGACCTTTTGTGTAGCGGTTGCCTGCCAGAGACATTCAGAAACATAGAACTGAGCATTCTATTTGAAAGTCTGCAACTGAACTGAGCATTCTACGTTCACCTAAACAGTATATCTTGACAACAAACATAGAAGTTCAGAAAGCCTAAGAAGAAAATTAGTCCTTTTTAGCAAGCACAGTAAGTTGGAGAAAACTCCCTAGTGTTGACTAATTCAAACTCACATAGACACTGCGCTGCACGTTAAGTGGCTTGAGAATGTGGGTATCCCACATGCAACAAAAAGGTAGATCAAGAAAATACAAAGCAAATGAGAAAAAGAAAAAAAAACATACAGTTAAAGCCACCATGGGAACATTGGGAAACTGGGTTTTAAGAATGCTCAAGTTCTTGTAATCAGGACGGAAATCATGTCCCCACTGACTACAACAATGAGCCTCCTGCAAAGCAACCAAACATAGACATTTAAAAAATAGTTTCTCGTTGACTTTGGAATATGTCCAAATAAACTAAACTCGGAAAATAAGAAAGAGGCATGATAAAATTTCTAGAAAAAAAAGAAAACTAAAACAAGGGCAGACTGTCTTACATCAATTGAAATAAGAGAGAGACGACCAGCATGGTGGCATTTTTCAAGCTTTGACATAAATCTCTTGCTCTTTGATACCTTTTCCGGCGTTACATAAAGTATCTTGAGGTCATCTTCACCCTTTTCTAGTGCCTTGTACACAAATTTCTCATTTTCCTTGCCAGAAGTAGAAGTCAACATGAAAGCTGAAATACCTAGAGCAGCCAAACCCATAACCTGTACAATCATACATAACTAATCGGATTAAACCCACATATAATCAAACAATTCATAAAGACATACTTTTTTGGTTCATAACTTTCTAACTTTAGCTGTTTTGTGATCTAGTTAAGTTTCCTACTAACCTGGTCTTGAATTAGTGAAAGTAAAGGACTGACAACGAGAGTCGTACCACCACGAAGGATAGCAGGAAGTTGATAACAAAGACTCTTCCCACCACCTGCTGCCATGATCACTAGGACATCTCTTCCCGTCATTATGGCATTAATTATCTGTCATCCGAGGAAAACATTGAACATCAGACAACTGTCTGCAAGAACAGACTTAAGTATTCATGTGTACCACGATAGCATTCTGATTCAAAATGCAGAAGTAACTTACTTCCCTCTGGTTAGCCCTGTATGAGGATATACCGAAAACGTTAAACCTAACATCATCAGCACGGGAATCCCACTCGAATGGACTGTTCCAATTCTCTATGGCATTTGAGTCACCAGATCCAATAGGACTTCCTGACGCTGCAAGTGCTTTTAACAAGGTCTTTAGCTCAGACTTCCTTTCCTGCAACCTGTCTTGATGCTCAATCAAAGCACTTATTTGACCTGGAGAACAATTCAGATCAACACCAATTCAAAATTTAACCTCTTAAGTTGTCTAATCCCATCAAGCATCAAAGGATTGCAGTTTAAGCTCTTAAGACTATAACGTCAGAAAAATAACATTAACATTAATCAAAAATTACAGACGCATTATCCGCATCTAAAACCAAAAAACCATCGATAATTGACACCTGAAACAGCCTGAGAAACCGAAGCACAAATCCGAAGAACATGAACAAAGACAAAACAAATGAAATCAAACTTAAACAAAAGAAACGTTACCTTGAACATCCTTAATTTCTAGCTCTAAACTCTGAATCTCCTCCTGAATGGCTTCAGTTTCCATCGATTTTGCGGCGTTTAGCTTCGTCGTCGTCGGCGTCGGCTTTCAGTCTCCGGCAGTGACCCGTTCCAGGGGAAATGAAAGAAAACAAAATGGACCTAAAAGAGATGGGCTACAATCGTTTAATGGGCCTTCTCCTCTATACCTACGGCCATAATCAATTTCTTTTTTTACTTTTTTTTTATAAATCAGCGAAAAAATAATTTCAAGCTCCAATAATTATCATTTTATTTTTTAATATTAGTATGTCTTTTTAACATATATTAGCATTTTTTCCCTTAATTTCATATAACTTTTTTTCCCATCCTTAATTCTCTATAATGGGTGCGAAAAAAAAATCTATTATTTCCATTAAAATATTTTAAAAGAAGCATATATTTAAAAAAAAGCATATATTAATAATATTACGACATACGTCCAAAAATAGACAGTTTTAACGTGATATTCGGAAAAGCGACTACTAGTGACGACACACTCGCTTATTCAATATATAAAAAAAATGGATTTTTAGTATACAATATAAACAAATTATATTCTATTTTTGTTTTGTTAATTTAAAAAAAAACTATTCTTTTTATCTCATCATACTAATTACTAGGCATATATCAACGATATTTTCTTTAATTTTAATTTTATTTAAATTTTAAGAAAAAAAATGAAGAAATATACTTATTAAAAAAGGTAATGGTATGGATCGTATGGTAGCGAACAAAATCTACCGAGCGACGCCAAAATAAAATAAATTAAAACACTAAACGACAAAACTAACTTTTTGTGAATGACGTCATCGCTTATGTCATCGTTGGGTCCCTTTGAAACTAATTGAAACCGAACCTCGAGTTTGAAGTCTCCACTAGTTAACTTGAAACTAACAGCGAAGACATACAGATTCTCGTGGTTTCTTACTTATTACGTAACTCAATATTTAAACAAAAATTAAATCAATTCATTGTTTTTAGAAAATGTAATATCGTAAATATTAGGAAATTTACAGTCATAAAAATATTTATTCAGTTTCATGAACGTTATATACAAATTTTATTTTTTGTATTTTGAATAATGCTTTTTTCCGTAAAAAGTGTATTATTCTTTTTTTTGGTAAAAAAAAAAGTGTATTATTCACATATATTGATTAAAAAAAAGTGTATTATTTTATCAAATTTTGACGTAACAAATACATTATAAATTATAAAAAGGAAAAAAGGTACATAAACTTTCCGGTTAAAAAAAACAATTGTAGAAGATGGAAGAGAAAAATAATTTATATTAACAAAAAAGGTGGAAGAGAAACACAAAAGAAAAAAAATAGTATATAGTATCTAAATGTATAAATTTGTTAATCATAATAAATAAAAAAAACAGAGTAAAAAAAATTAATAAGAGAGATTAGTTTTTTATATACTCCATAATATAAATAAATATTCTAGTTAAAATTCAGAATTCTGCCACACATAATTATTTATTTCTTACCAAAAACAGAAAAAAAGTATTTATTTAGAAAAAGAAATTAAATAGAGGGAGACGAGTATAAATAAGAGGCGTTCGATTGGTGATGATAATAAATGGGAAGAGACAAGGACAAGACGACACTTTTTTCTCTTTTTTTTCTTTCTCACTTAAACTAATCTCTCTTACTTCATAACTAATTAAAAATAGTATATTTAAGATACTATAGAGTATGGGAAAAAATAAAATAAAAAATACTATAGAGTATAGACTGTCCCCAGCATGGACCAGCTTTCTCCATTTATTGCTTCCCTAAAGTCTTTTTTATATAATTTATAATTCACATCCACACACATATACAGTATGATACATGCATGTGTCGCTGTATTTTCATATACACATCATATCGTATTTCTACATATATACAGTAATATAGATGTAACTATTACGTATTTAATTTTCTTAAATGGTTGGCCAAAAAAAAAAAATTCTTAAATTTCAAGATTTCTACATTATAGTATATAAAATCAGCTCAGCTATATGAATTTTTTTTTCTTTCAGAAAGCTACAGTAGAACCTCTATAAATTGATACTCGATAAATTAATAATTACGCTAAATTAATAAATTCTTCCGGTCCCGACGTGGGACAGTGTAAAAATTAACAAAATTTAATAAAATAATAAGATAATAATTTATTTTGAAATTCCTTTGTAATTATGGTTCCAATAATATTATAAATTAATAAAATATGATATAAATATATTATATAGGTATAT
>KE151787.1:1438-12135 GCA_000411095.1 Aethionema arabicum | reverse complement strand
CCGCAACCGCTGGTCCCAGCGGCGAAGGCGGTGGAGCAGAAGAGGAGGAGACTACAATGGGAGCTGCGTTATGGAAAAGCGCGTCTGTGATCGCAGAAGCTTTAAAAGAAAACGAAGAGAGACAAGAGAAGAGACATAAAGAGTTGTTGAATCTACAAGAGAGGAGATTGAAGATAGAAGAATCTAATGCTAAGATGAATAAACAAGGCATGGATGGATTAGTGGAAGCCATTAATAAGCTTGCTACTTCCATTTTCACTTTAGCTTCTTCTTCTTCTTCTTCTAGAGAACAAGAACAAGGAGCTCCACCATGACATTTATTAATTAGTTTGCTTAATTAATCACTGAAGCTAATTAGATAAGTGATTAATCGTAGGAGACTTTGATGATATATTTGATGTTTAATTAATTTCTAGGTACATAAATTCATGATATTTTTATTTTTTTTCTTATATGTCTTTTTTAATTAAATGGATCAGATCATGCAATACCAATTGAGATTTCATTATTATAAATATAATATTATATGTTAAGAAACTGTACTTTATTTAAAATAAAATAGGAACACAAAGCATAGTTTCTAATCAAAAACCCTAAAAGATAAAATAACTATTTTTGTGAATAAAAAATAATATTATAACTTTTTATGTCTATACGCGTGAATGTAGATCTTAATTAATGGTTTGGTAACATATTTCTTCTATGTATAAAACTAATTTAATTTCATACGAGTTTTCGTTCAATAATTTAGAAAAAAATTAAGTTTTTTTTTTGGAAAAGTTGAAAAAAATATATAGGGAGATTTTTTTTTTCGCTATATAGGGAGATTATATGTATATAATGTGCTTGATTTGGGATTAAATTTGGAATAAATTGGCTGCGGACAAGAGTGTAATGTCTTTTAATTAAGACTAGAATGACGTTGAAAGACTAATCATGGATCTAATCATCACTTAAGAAAAAAATACTATAATAATAATAGTTTTTTTATTATATAGTTTTGGATTGGAGAGCGTGGGGTGAACGCGCTGAAGTGAGAGCGAGTGGGGGATGCATTAAAGTGGAGAGAGAAAGAAAGTGGTCAAAGGGGGCAGAGAGAGCAGTCAAAGAGAAGGGAAGAGTGTGGTGGCCATTCTGTTGAGTATTATTGGTGCCTTTCCTTTCTCTCTCCTCTTTCTCTCTCTCTTCGAAGCATCAAAACCTCTCTCTCTTCATAAACTTTTCACTTTATTTGCTTATAATTAAAAGGTTATAAAATCACAGTGAGATTCGGTTCCATTGCACATAACATACACATTTTCTTTTGAGAAAAAAAACAACACATTTAAAAAAAAACTACACATTTTAATAACCTAAACATTTGATTTGAGTACCATCAATTTAATTTAATTTTTAAATAGTATAGTTTTTCATGATTAATTAAAATTTGATAGTCATTAGACTCCCCATTACATTGATATAAAGTTATAAATCGAAAAGTACTTTTTATTGGGAACATATGTTTTCATTGAGATATATTTTTAGATTTACGAATTAATTTGTTTAGTAAAACAATAATTAAATTGTGTTTTCTGTTGGTCATAAACAATTTAAAGATTTTCAAACATAAACGTATGTTTTAGAATTTTTTAATAAAAAATTATTTAAAAAATAAAATACAGATTTTTAGATTTTTGATTAAATGATCTTAGAAAGCATAATTGCATATGAAAAGATTTAACCTATATACTCTAATTAATTTACTCTTTATGTATTATCATTTGTATATCGTAAGAAACATAATATTAATTTCAATTTTAATAAATTACTATAATGTTAATATGATAGATAATAATAAAAAAATTAGCAAAGTCATTAAATTATCCTAGATTTGAATATCTATGGATACATACTTAAGGAAAGTGGGTCCCACTTGGTCTAAGTGACTATGTTCCATGTACAGATTCATAGATATTTAGTCAATGCAGGCCCTATAAACACACGTAAGGTCCATCTTATGAGCATCAAATATATATTAATATATTATTTATTAGTAATAAAATGTAGCTATGAGGGGTCACAATAAATAAATAAAATGTGCCGTTATTGAAAAAAAAAATGAATTATTAAGAAAACACAAATTGTACTGTTAAGGCCAAAAGTGCATCCTTTTATTTATCCCCACACCACATATTCTTAGGATGCAGCTTTTCTACAGAGAAAGTGAGCTGTTATGAAGAAAATATTAACATTTTAGATAGTGACCGATGCGTTACTGTTTAGACCGCTCATGCCCAACACTTCATAATGTAACCACGATTCGTTTCATTAATTGTATGGTTCATTACATCACAATTCTTTATCCCAAACATACAGAAGATTACCATATGTTAAATCTTAAACTATTCTAGTTTGATAAGAAAAAAAAATCAAACTATCAAAATAGTAGTTTTCTAAACTATGAAATTTGAACTATATTTTTTTTATAATTATAATCATGGATAGACAGATTTTTTTTTTTTTATCTTGGGATAGCTGGATTTTTGAAATTGAAATTAAACCGTAAACATAAAAGTCAATCCAAATACGAAAACTAAAAAAAATATTCGGAACAAAATAATCTAGTGGTTAGGTGCTTCCATCTAATACTCTAGGTTCAAACTCAAATTGATGTAAAAAAAAAAAACCCAATCAAATTGTAATTCAAATTTAATTTTAAAGTTTTAAATTTAAAAAATCTTGTTATTTAGTTTAAAAAAAAATCCTATTATCAAAATTCAAAAAACAAAATTATAAAATTTGTTTTGATAGTTAAACTTTTTTTCAACAAATACAAATTGTTCAAAAATTTCAAGTCATAATATTTTGATATAAAACGTTAAAAAAATATTGAAAATTAAAATTCTTAAATGATTTTTCATCTATAAAACTCACATCTTAGAGTTTCGTAGCTCAACACTTAAACAAATCGCCACAAAACAAACCCTAAAGCCAAGCCAAGCCAAAATTGTTGTAATGAAACAGAATTGAATTGTATAATGAAAAACATAAGGGGATTTTGGGAATTTTCTGATCAATTTACAGAGTCAAGAGGAACGTATTATCATATTTTTGTTTTTCTTGTTTTTCTCCATTCAGACAAAAACTACTTACAACTAGAGAGAGAGACATGTCACATAGAAGAAGATGATGATGATCTGATAAACATATGATGAGAGGGTCGATCTCATCAACATTCACATCTCTTTGCTAAGGTTTTCTTAACCCCTCTCACAATCTTACCGAACCATACTAAGTTCATCACACCCAGCGCAGCCGGTACAACGAAAACCAGAAGGTAACCGAAGATATGCATCCTCATTACCTGCCACAAGAACCTACTTAGTCAGTCCATTACACCAAAAACACTCGAAATTTGGCAAGAAAGAGATCTCAGCAGTCTGATGCATTGAGCTTAAGGGTTTTCTCGGCAGATTGCGCGATGAGCATTGCGTTAAAATATGGCCATTTCGAAGGGAAACTGGTTTACCTGGTTGTAGTGCAGGTAGACATGATAAAACATGTATATGAACAGCAGAATTCTAGCAACCTGACATCAAGTGTTAGAAGGAGTTAGTGGGTGTGATCAGATTGCGAAGTAGACGCCAAATCTATGGTGTCTTTAAATTAGGCGAAAATGACGATTTATTTGATGTACCAGCCAAAACAAGAAGATGAAAACGCCATTAACAACGTATGCCATTGAATTCTTCATACCAGCTGTGTCTAGGTACCTTAGATAACGCAGTTTTTATGTCAGAATGAAAATTGTTCAGGTGATAGGATTGTATGGTAAGGAAAAATATACTTACCATCTCAAGTTTATCTCTGGGGTTGTCACCTCGGAGATGAGAACCATGTAGGTATATAGCTGTCCTTCGCCAGAAAGTAAAGAGTAGGCAACTGCTACCCCCGATAGCGAGTGATGCACAATCTGAAATCAAAAGGCATTCTTTATCAGTAAAGCATTAGCTATCTTAGAGTTGTAGTCTCTCAAGCTATGAACTCTCAAATCTTATTTACTAGCGGTTACCCTAACATTGGCTAAAGGCGAAAGGGATAAGATGCTGAGGGAAGCTTAGATATGCATTTTTTCTAAGGAAGTTGTTTATGAGCAAAAGATAGATTCTCTAATTTAAGTTTATTCTTGAGTGATGCTGAGGAGAACAAAGTAGATAACCAGATTGTGCAACATAAAAAATCTTGAATGTTTTCCGTATCGTTAGAGAGAAATCACTAGATTGGGCATAAAAGATTGACTTACATATTCAAGTCCACCCAAAGAAGGATATTTCCAGAAGATCATTCCAAGATCAGCAAGGAAGTAACCAATAGATACCTGCAAAGCACATATATATACATGTCAGCCTGAGAATTCTTCTCTTAAAGACTTTTGCATTAGCTTTTCGATCCACTAAATTAGTGCTTACTCCTAAACCAAGAGAGGAAAGCCGTGAGCTCCGGAAAACAACAAGATCGTTGTGCCATCTATCGGAAAAGAGGTCGGACCAGAAGACAAAGTATAGCGACAAACCCGAGATAAAAATTGCATGAACTGTTGAAATACCACTGCAAAATAAGATATAAAACATGAAAGCTAAAGTCAAGGATTCTGAAATGGACGCTTAGAACAAATAAAGAGTTAACAATCATCAACACAAACCGGTTATTCCATTCAATTCTTTGGATCTTCGTGAGGATTATATAGGTCTTAGAATGTGAGTTGCTGATAAAGTGACAAAGATCATAGACCTGAAAAAGAAACATAGTATAAACCTCAGGGATCTATAGCTGTATCCTAGATCTGTAGAATCATGAAAGTTACAGGAAATCGAATGTAATGTACCACTTTGCAAAGGAAAATGCCGGTGAGGACAGATGTGTAAGGAATAAACGGATCAGCCAAGAGATAATTCTTAACCAAGTGTTGAGCCTGATGATGATAAGACTTAATCGCACCGATCGTTTGCAAAGACGTTGACATCGCAGATAATGCAGACTTGGTTCTTCAACTTGATGGATCGGTTCTCATCTCATCATTACCACCTACACCAAAAACATCAATACGCAAAGAGATCAATCCTCGAAACTCGTATGCATACACCAGGATCGGATACTGCCAATATCCTGAATCCCGAATCTAGAGAAATTTCTCAATCTCATTAGGTTAAATGTTAAAAAGTCGTGTGAATTAGAGATAACACAAAGCATTTCGCGATATTAAAGCATGTATGAACCCTAATTCAAATTCTGGAAGCAATGATAAACCCAATCGCAGATTCGATAGATACAGACAATACCTAGATGGTAGAAACCAAGGAAGATCCCTAAACAAAACGAGAAATGACCGAAATCGATTGAGGATTTATCAATTCTCTGACCAATCGAAGTCAAATCTGATCAATGGAAACCAAAAAAACCGCAAAAGCAGGAAGAAACGAGAAATTTGGAGAAAAATTACCTCGGGGAAATCTGAATATAAGAAAAAATAGGAGAAATGCACGCAAAAGAAGAAATTAAAGGAGAAATCAAAATCGAGGAGAAAACAGAGATAGTGAGAAAAAAAAATTAAAAAATTTTGTGTAAATTGAAAGTAGCATCAATGAAAACTTTGGCTTTAATCAATGTGGAGGAGAAGAAGAGAACAAAACACTCGATCTCTGGAAAAAAAAAATATTAAAACTCCAGCTGTTAAAAAAAAATCTTTAAATTCATGACCTCCATTGAAATATCTCAAACTTGTAAGATATATATTTTACTTATTTATCTAAAAATATTAACTAAAATTATGAGATAAACAAATATAATATGTTTATTTATTTATATAAATGACTGATTCTTAAAATTAAACCGAAACAAGATTAGCAAAAATAAATAAACAGTATAATTGTATAAATAAGTTTTTTTTTATAAAATCTTGAAAACCTCAATCTATGGGACCGTAGTAATCCAACTTGAATATTTTCGGTATGGAATGTAATTTTATATTCTATATATATATTACAAAAAGAAAACATTAAAAATCTGAATGAGACCAAATTAATTAAATTCATTAGATGAAAAACTATACGTTACACTAAAAAAAGGACAAAAAATAATAATAAAATAAGAATTAGAAAGAAAACAAAAGATTATCTATATAGTTTGATTGGTGTGAATCAGTTTGGTTACCTTGTCTTTTTCATTTGGGTTGGTCTTCACTCCTCTCATACACAATTTTTGTACTCTTTGCTATTTTTAAGTCCAATACACAAAAAAAAAAAAAACAGAAAAGAATAGTATTTATTTTTTAATTAAAAGTTGGAAGCATTTCGTCAAACGATTTTAAAACAAAAACAAGAGTTTTTCTTATGATTATAGTACATAATTTACAAAATTTGGATAAAATAAAAAATGTAATAAAAAGAGACGTTACACATAATATATATACTAAACTAAATTGCTTTATAAGCGCACAATATATGTATATGCTGATTTTTCTTATAATCATAAGGGATTAAGACGTAATAAATCCATGTTGTTTTGGATAAAAAAACTCTTAAATTTTATATTGATATTTCAAATTTTCAGTTAAAACAACGTGTTTTCAACTTTGAAATTCTGAAACCAAGTATTTTAAGCTCTTTGTTATTCTTTTGTTAAATTTCATTAAATAACATCCCGAAATTTTAAAATTGAAAAAAAAAAAAAAACAAAACTCAAAATGTCTAGCTATACCTTTTTTAAACATGATTACTTATAGAAACAAGTTTTCGAACATGCCACTAAAAAATGAACTTTTAGTTCAAGATATGTTAGATTTTAAAAAAAACATTTGAACATATCATCTTAAAATTAATGAGTTATAATTAGAGAAACTGTGAATCTAATATGAACATTTTGTAAATCTAACATTTATTATTTTACTAATTAAATTTCAATCTGTATTATCCTCATTTTATTAAATAAACTTCTAAATATATTGCCCTCCAAACTAAACTCAACCTACAACTTTTAACAATAAAAACTTAAATGCAACTAAAAGAAAATTCACAAACGAGAAAATCAAATTACTTGCTGAAACGCAATTTGATTTATATAATAAAGCAACAAACACAAACTTTGTTCACGCTTACCAAAAGCTTACAATCCATAAGTTCATCACACCAAACCCCAAATAAAACAGAAACAAAACAAACCATGAAATCCAAATAAAACAGAAACAAACCCTGAAATCCAAATAAAACAGAAAGAAACCATGAAAAAACAAAAACAAACACAAACAAACCATGAAAAACCCGATTAGATTCACGCACAAACTCCTTTTCACCAGAAAAAGGAGTAAAATTGCGTTGCTTGTAGGCATTCCGATAGTTTTATAATTAAGCTCAAAACGCAAACACCCTTTTCTTCAAACAAAGAACATCACATCTTCCAACTCCTTATGCAGCTTAAAGATTGCTTTCTCCTCCATAGATAAAGAAGAAAACGAAGAATCAAACGCAGACATAGAAGAAGAAGAAGAAGATGCACCTGCACGCAGACGATTATTCCCTTTCCCATCTCTACTCGCTTCATAATACATCCTTCCTCTATAAGCAACAATGTCAGCATAGTAAATCGGAGGAACAAGCGAGACCGGTTTAGTACACCGCGAAAAAGTAAAACACATCTCAAAAATCAGCTTTTGAATCTCATCAGACGAGAATCCAATATCGTCCCAAAGAAGATAATAATGAGTTGGTTTACTTGTCCCCATTCCTCCATGGTGACTGAAGAGATAGAAATCAAACTCAAAGGGATGCACAACTTTTGTATCGATAACTGTACCGGATGGTGCATTGTTTTCTTTTCCGGTTCCATCCGCATTTGTAGCCGGAAAAAACCGAGTTTGATGTCGCTTCTGTGCTACGATCAAAGTTACCATCGGATAATAGCCAATCTTATCGAAAGTAAGCAGAACATCAAGCAATTCCACGTTCAAAGCCATATCAAACTGGTCATCACTTACACCATCTCGAAATATCACAATCTTGTTAGGACGAACTCCATTGTTGTGGTTAGCATAAGCTTTAACCAACTCCAAACAAGTATCACCAAAGTTTTGTATCTCCTCTTTGCGACGAGTCTGAGCAATGACTCTAGCTGCGTATCGGTTAGCACCAGGCCAGTTTAGTGTACCAACAACAGCAACAATCGAGGGACTTGTTAGATCTCGACCAGATGGATGATTAACATCACCACCAATGAACATAACTTTATCCGTCTCCTTAAAGAAAGGAAAAGCATCTGCAAGTTCTGCGTTACTCCCTCCAACTTTCGCATTGATCTTTAAAGCAAGATTAACACGATACTGATCACCTCCTTTGAATGCAGTACCAGTTAAGAAACATTGAGTCACTACACCGAGTTTAGTTTCAGCAATCCATTTCAGAGTTTTGTAGCCATCATCCTTATTGGACATAGCACAAAGGATGAGCGTAGGAGGACCATCGTTTTTAGTTTTCGCCTCGTTGATGATTCCTTGGAGTAATCTTTCAAGCTCATCATAATTTGAAAGTGTTCTCATATTGGCTGCTCTAAAGATGTAACGAGGATTCATCTGTAATCCAAGAGTCTTGCAACGATCAATAAGCTGATTCACGAAGTTAGAAAGTGTGTTGCTTACTCCCTTAGAAGATGATGAAGTGAAATCGATAACAGCCCATTGTTTCACTACTGATCCTCTTGTAACTCCTTTTCTCATCAGATTCCAATGGTTCTGTTCCGTGTTCAGAACCTGACGAACGAAGCGACCATTCTCGACTAACTTCAACGCAGGAGGCGGAAGAACACGGCCTCCAACCGATGTCATTTTCCTTTCCACTTTTATACCAAAGTTCTCAATGATTTCTCCACTGTCAAAAAACGTATAGATCAAATTTTAGACTAAAAAAAAACACACATTTTCTGCTAATGTACTCATAAAAACACAAAATTTTTGCTAATTTACTCATAAAAACACAAATTTTCTGCTAATTATAGATTATTTAAGGACAGATTTTGTATACATACCTGCTAGGTCCATCACGAGATTCAATTGCTTTGAGTATGTTTCTTTTCCTTTGTTCCGGATTTACTAAAGATAGCTTTTTCAACCACATGGCTGAATCTCTATCCAAGTGTTCCTTAGGATAAATCTGACCCTCAACCAAAACACAGAACTCCATGGGGACTAAATTCTCCCTACCATTTTTCCCCAAATCCAAGCTAGGAATATCCTTGTAAGCAATCTCCTTACCATACTTTGTGTAAAAATAGTTAACCAATGTTATTTCTCTTGGCGGCTCGTTACCATCTTGATCTATGAGTTTAAATGTGGTGTTCTTTATGTCTTTGTCACTGAGCTTAGTGATAATGAGTTTCTGTCTGTTTCTCCGATGAGTAACGGTAACTTTCAAGCCTACTAAAGCATTTTCCACCTCGTGACGGGGAATCTTCTTAAGGTGATGTATATCAGGGATACCGAAATATGACGTCACGTATTCGATAACGGGAATAGCTTTACGGAGAGCTAACACTGAGTAGTCCAAACACAAAGATAAACTTTGTCCGGTAGGTTTTAGACTGTGTCGATATCCTTTGAAAGCTGCTACACCAAATCCAAAGTCTTCATCTCTAGAAACATCTCTAGAGTAGAAGTTTTTCCCAACGGAAATCATATGTGTGGAAGGATGCTCTTTCATCACAACTTCCATTGCTTGTAATACATCACGAGGAATAGGTGTTGAACCTCCATTAGTCATGTAGTTTTGCAAATCACGAAGCTTGAGTACATTCACTTCTTTGATGGTTAATTCATAAGTTCGACTTCTCACGTCTTCAATCTCTGGGAATTCAACTTTATATGTGCCATTGGGTAACACAATTGCACTGAAAATGTTCTTCTTACCATCATATGCTAACATGGAGATAGGAAACAGATCGGGATAAAGACTGCATAGCTTGTTTCTAACCATTGCTAGTTCCGAACAAGATATCTTCGATTTGCGCTCTCTTTTATCGAGAAACACTTCCTTGACGTCAACATCATAGTGTCGAATTTCACGGTTATAATCAAATTTCACTGGGAAATGATTAACATAGAGGTTAACTTTTCGGATAGCTGCAACACCGCCGGTATCAGGACGCTTAATGGCTTCTTTCTTATCGCTCAACAATCCTATTTGGTTCTTTGATATTCCAGAACCTGATCAAATAACATAAAAGCGATGAAATCTTCTTCATATAGAAACAAATGTTGGAGAAAATCTAAGATCACTATCCAAAACAACCACAATGTTTAAAAAAATCAACAAAATTGTTGAAAAAACGTCTGGGATGCAGACTAGTTTTGATTAGCATCAGAACATTGCACAAATCTGTAATCAATTACTGAGTTTACTGATTTTATTCAAACCTAAATGAAATTAGGTTTTACGAAACTTTGGGGTTTACCGGAAGGAAGGGGAGCCGAACCGACGCCATGAAAGGTCTGAGGCATGGTCTGGTGAAACTGCGTCGTTTGGGTGCCTGGCTGAGTACGAGGTTGTACCCATTGTGGAACCGGTGGATGAGACTGCGGTGAAATCGGGATTTGCTCACTCGTCCTCCTTGACGACCCACGTTGACCTTGGCTACGAAAAACTTGTTGACCACCTGAGCCACCATGTTCGGAGCTA
>KE151786.1:25961-55399 GCA_000411095.1 Aethionema arabicum | reverse complement strand
AAAAAAAAAAAAAGTTCATGAAAAGAACGTGACGGTACAGCTCTTTTTCTTTAAATTTACATTTTCAAAAAATGAAATATTTGTTCATGTTGACATAAAAAGTTATATATCGAAAAAGTGAGAGATCTAAAAGCAATATATTATCCCTTAACTATTTATGTTTTTTTTTAAAATTCAATTTCGAGCTTATATAACCAACATTACCAAAAAATTATGCTATACTTTTAATATTTATATATTTGGCGTATATGATTATGAAAAAATAGATTATAATCTTCTATCAATTCCTTAGAAATGTATTTAACTTGTTGATGAATTATTATTTTTTGCGTTAAAAAAAAATATAATTTTCTATTGGCCCAAACATTTTTGTTAATGGGCCTTTATTAATTGGGTCTTGACTCGAACAATCTCATCTTAGTTTTCATGGATTCAATTTTGACGGCTTGGATACAATTCTTTTGATTTTTTTTTTTAAATATATAATAAATATACAATTCTTTATATTGAAAAAAAGTGACAATAATTATAAATTTAAGAAAAAAGTAGGTTAAAACTCATAATTATACGAGTTAAAAAAACTCATAATTATATCAATGTACAGTTTTAAACAACAAAATTTATATAACTTCATAATTTTCTTTAAAAAATAATTAATAAATTTTATAATATATTTATTATCTATGAAAATCGATAAATAAAAATAAATTAAAAATAAAAGTCAAATTAAAATAAAATATAAACAAGTAATTAAGAAGAAAAATTATGAGAAGACGATGAATCGTGTGGACCAAGTCTTCTATAGCTTGCCTTATTGGTAAAGTATCATATTGCAATCAAACGTATCTCACACTCATTTATTATTATTAATTATTTCTATTTTAATATCATTTTTTTACTATTTATCAACATCACTATTTCTATTTTTATATTTATATTATAATCTTTCTTCAAATCTATAAATTACACCGTTAATCAACCTTTTTTCACCGAATTATAAAACGACTTCTTACTAACATAATTAAAACTCAGTTAGATTATATTAAAAATGGAAATTACTTAGGAGAAAAAATATTTACTTTTTAGAGAAATTATAACCTAAAGTTTGATAATTTAATTTTTTTATAGTTCAAAATAATTTCAACCAACATTTCAAATTTAATGAAATGCTTTTTATTAATCTATATTAGACTATAAATAAAAACCTTATCATTTATTTAAATAAATATATTATTCCAATATTATTAAATAGAAAATAGATTTGTTTGATTTATAAATATATTGTATTTATCGAAAAAAAAAATAGAAATTAATTTATTTTCGTTTAAAGTTAGTCAAACATAAAATAAAATAATTATTTTTGGTATAAAACGACAAAAACCTACACAGTAACAATTCTAGGGTTTATTACTGAATTAAAATGAAATCGAAATCGAAATCGGAACCCAAAATAAATGTTTTAGCTTTCTAGAAACGCGAAAAGAAAATCAAATTTCTTGCAATTGAAGGTATCTTTAATCTTGGGTTTCCTTCACTTTTGGGTTCTTCTATGTCAAATTCTTAACTTTATTTCGTTTTTTTTTTGTAGTGAGATTTGAGAAACCCTAGAATACAGTACGGTTCTTACTTTTGCTGTTAATGGGTCGTAAATCTGTGGCTGTTGTATCATCTCCGCCGTTACCGACAACTGTTCCGGGTACTGCTTCAGCGGCGACGGCACTTGCTCCTGGGTTTCGATTTCATCCAACTGATGAAGAACTCGTGAGTTATTACTTGAAGCGGAAGGTTCTAAACAAGCCTGTTCGTTTCGATGCGATTGGTGAGGTTGATATTTACAAGCATGAGCCTTGGGAATTAGCAGGTTCGTTATTCTTTTCGATTTTAATTTCTCGAAATTACTACTGATTCTGGGCATCTCTCTGATTTGGACTCTACTGTGTCGAGTTTTTGCTTCTGATTTGGGATTTTGGGAATTGGGAATTGCAATTTCGTTTCAATGATCCAATTTTGGAAGTGGATTTTAGCTTTCTGGGTTCTGATTTGATTCATTTACTGGGCAAAGTTTGGTTGCTGGAACTCTATAACACGTTTTTCACCAATTTGACTTTAAATTATGAGTGATTTATGAGTTTAATCCAGATTTCTTTGGAGTGGTTCTCATGAATTTCAAGAGTTTTGCTTGCTTGTGTGCCAGGAAATGAAGTTTAGTTATATGTTTGGTTTTTTCCTTAGTTAAACTTTGAAGTTAGTGTTATCTCTCGTAGTCTGTAGTGTTTGTGTATCAGTAGTTGATATATAAGTTCATTCCAGATTCCTTTTGATTGCTCCTCAGTAATTGTAGGAGTTTACTTGCTTGGCTGTCAGAGATTGAAGTTTGTTTGCCTCTTTCGTTGTTTGAACTGTTTAAAGTGCTGAATTACTGTTATGTCTTGTTGTCTAAAGTGTTTGTGTATTAATTTATCCAGATTCCTCTCGAAGGTTTCTCAAAAATATCAAGAGTTTTGCTTCCTTGTGTGCCAGAAAATGAAGTTTGTTTGTGTGTTTGGTTTTCTGAAGCTTCTTAAAACTTCTTATTGAGTGTTCTGCGTGCTATTATATCAGGAACTGAAGTTTGTTTATGTTGAATTAGTGTTAATATCTAGTTGATTTGTCTTCTATGTTGTCTGTTTCAGTATATTCAAGGTTCTGAGTAACTGTTTGCTTTAAGAAGTTTGTCTGAACTTCTTAAAGTTTTGAGTTACTGTTACGTATTCTAGTCTTTTAAGTGTTTGTTTTTCAATTTATCCAGAATCCTTTAAAAGGTTTCTCAGAATTTTGAAGAGTTTTGCTTGCTTGTGTACCAGAAAATGATGTTTGTTTATGTGTATGTTTATCTTAAGTTTCTTAAAACTTCTGTTTTAGTGTTTATCTCTTGTTTTCCTTAGAAGTATCAATAGTTGAGTTTAATCCAGTTTCCTTTTGAGTATTTCTCTTGAATTCAATCTGTTTTGCTTGCTTGTGAGTGTCAGGGAAATGAAGTTTGTTTATGTCGAGTTTGATGTGTCTTCTACGTTGTGTGTTTCAGTGTATTCAAGGTTAAAGACAAGAGATCAAGAATGGTACTTCTTCAGTGCATTAGATAAAAAGTATGGTAACGGTGCTAGAATGAACCGAGCAACTAACAAAGGATACTGGAAAGCAACAGGAAAAGACCGAGAAATTCGCCGAGATATCCAGTTACTTGGTATGAAAAAGACTCTTGTTTTCCACAGTGGACGTGCCCCAGATGGTCTAAGAACAAATTGGGTTATGCACGAATATCGTCTTGTCGAAGATGAAACCGATAGAAATGGAACTTTGCAGGTTACATTATATACATCTATTCCCCAATGTTTCCTCCTAAATTGAATTAGCTTATGATCTAACTTTTTATGTTTGGTTGCAGCAAGATGCTTATGTGTTATGCAGAGTGTTTCATAAGAACAACATTGGACCACCAAGTGGAAACAGATATGCACCATTCTTAGAAGAAGAATGGACCGATGGTGCCGGAGCTCTAATTCCTGGAATTGATTTAAAGGTTATGGCAGATCAAGTACCGATAACCGCTAATTCCAATGTAAGTTAATGAAATTGATCAAGTTTTATATGATTCTTTCATGGTTTTCCCCAGATTTGTTAACCTAGAAAGCTGATTAGTTAACTAAACTCCATTATATCTGCAATCAAGAACTCAATGTGATCATGTTCTAGATAAGAATCGTTTTGGTTTAATCTTCATGTGCGACATGTTAGTTTAAGATTGTGTATCTACTCTTTGTTGCACTGTTCAAATTTTACATTTAGTTTAGGGAATGTGTTATTTTAGGCCTGAACTATTTCCTTTTGGTGAGAAAAACCCTCAACTATAAGAATGGTTGTTTAAACCCTGAATTTTGATAATCATGTATTTTAAACCATAAACCTTAACAGCCGATTTTTTTTAAACTAAAATTTCAAAGTTACACTAAAAATTATAGTCTAAATAGTCCAAATTTAGATTATATTTTTCTGTTTAAACTTTGAAATTATAGTTTAATTTTGACTTAAAAAATCCGGTAGGGTCTAAAACACCCGGTTATCAAAGTTCAAGTTTTAAAAAACATATTTTCATAGTTCAGGGTCTAAAATACCATATTTACTTCTCTTTATATGATTCTTTCATAGTTTTCCCCAGATGAGCTAGCCTAGAAAGCTGATTAGTTAACTAAACTCCATTAAATGTGCAATCAAGAACTCAATCTGATCAAGAATCATTTCGGTATAATCTTCATCTGCAATATTTTTAGTTTAAGATTTTGATTAGTTGTATACGTTTTCTTGTAGGAAATACAGTCAAATAAGGATCTAATTAACATAAATGAACCACCAAAAGAGAATCAAATGGAAATTGAAGCTTTCAAGCCACAAGATGATGATGGTAACGATGATGATGATGATAATGATGATGATGGTATGAAGAGGGAACATACAGAAGATGACTGTCCTCCACCTTCTTTATGTATTCTAAACAAAGAAGCTCCATTACCGTTGCTGCAATACAAACGCAGACGCCAAAATGAATCAAATAACTCAAGCAGAATAACACAACAAGATCATTGTTCATCTACTACAACAACTACTTTGATTTCATCATCATCTGCTGCTACTACTGCTGCTAATACAGCAATCTCTGCTTTGCTTGAGTTCTCACTTATGGGTATTACAGATAAACCGCAACAAGAACAAGAACAGAAGAAGAAGATGGAGGATTCTGGTCTTCTTCTTACTAATTCAAAATCTGATCCTGGAGAAAGTTCTTTGATTCCTGTGATTAATGATCTTCAAAAGGAGATTCATCAAATGTCAGTTGAAAGAGAATCTTTTAAATTTGAAATGATGAGTGCTGAAGCTATGATAAGTATTCTTCAATCAAGAATTGATGCTTTGCGTCAAGAAAATGAAGAACTTAAGAAGAATGTTATTAAGGGATGATGTTCTTGAGAAAGGAAGATTCAGGTTTCTTCTTTCTTCGTCTTCTTTAATGGTGTTTTTTAAGGTCTGTTTGTGTGGTTTGATGATGGATTTGAGGAATAATTATGTGAATCTCTGTTGTAAAATTAGGATAAAAATGGATTGGAGAATACTAGTCTACGTTTTTTTTTTCTTTTTGATGTTTTTTGCAGCTTTTGAGAACATTTTGTTGCAGGTTTTAATTTTCCATTGTTATATATTTATCATCTTTTGAGTCTTCTATAAGAGAGTTCTTTTTGATTTACTGGTCAGGTTTGAGGGTATAATCGTCATTTCAAGTTGGGATTATCATCTTAGTTTTCAAGAACAGAGTTTGCTCCATTTGTCACTTGAAAGAAAAGCATTGGTCACACTGGTCAGGATTGAGGGTAAAATCGTCAATTTGGAGAAATGTTGACTTAATGAGATGAAATTGTGATTAGTGGTCAAAACTAAGGGTATAAACGTCATTTCGATTGGCATTTTTCTTCATAGTCTCTTCAAGATCAGAACATTATTTGCAGGCTTGATCCACTATCACTTGAAAGAAAAAGCGTAGGGGTAAAATCGTTATTTTAAAGAATGAGGTGAAACTGTGATTAGTGGTCAAAACTAGGGGTATAAACGTCATTGACTAATTTGGCTAGCATTACGAATGTGGATGCGTCAGAAGACTTTCGTTACACGTAATTGCTAGTATTTTTATTTGTTTTTGAATAATAAATATTTAAAAGTGGTTTGGTACGTTTCTCAAACAACTTTTTTTTTACTTTTTTTTTAACACCGAAACTTTATTTTATAGTACCATTTTGGTAAATATTCTCATGTATATATTTGACAGAACATTTTTAAACTCTACTGAATAAATTTCGATAAAAAAAACTCTACTGAATTAATTGAAAAAAAAAATTAATTAATACTTCCTCCTTCCCAAATTATTTGATTTTTTATGATTACTTTTTTTATCCCAAATTGTTTGATTTTTTACAATTTTATTTATTTAATCAAAATTAAAAAAAAAATTTTGACGTAATTAAAATTTGTTTTTAAATTTGTAAACTTTAAAATCAATATAAAAATTTGTTACACTTATTTTTCTATTAGTTAGTCATAGATAATTTTAAAGAGAGATAATGTATATTTCATTTGAAAATACTGAAAAATAATTATAATTACATAAAAACAAAATATTTAATGAATTTACTATTTTTTCTTAAAACATGTGAAAATGTTGAAACACCAAATAAATGGGACAAAGAGTAATATTTTGTTTCTTATTAACTAAAAATCATTATGTATTTATTTATAAAGAGTCTGACTAAATAGGGAAGTCAATAATATGCATTTAATGACTACTTGTATTTTTTATCTACTCTATAAATGAGTTATAAAAAATATTCATAAAAATAATATAAATTAAATTCTCCATTTGATGAGCTATTCCAGTTGAAATATTTAATTTTTAAAAAAATATTTAATTTTTTATAAATTTTAAATAAATTTGCGCCCACCAGAAATCCAAGACTTGTCAAAAAAGCTTCCACGTGGCTAGAAAATTAAGAGGCTGTCACCGAAGCACTATCACAGCACGTCACTCTATATTGTCTCTAGTCACATTTTCCTGGAAGATATTAAAGTTTTTAACTTTATATTTTTTCAGTGGTTCCTTAATTCTGATGCCTTCTCTTCTACTTCGTCGTCGTCTCCTCTTCTTCTCATTTTCCCCAATTGCTTAAAACCCTAATTCTATTTTCTCATTTGTTTCTTTTTATCCCTCTTTTGATTATCATCCCTTAAAAACCCTAATTTCAATTTTCCCCAATTTTAATTTAATTTCTTATTGATTTAACCCTAAATCCATTGACGAGCGGAAACCCTTGATTTCTTTGACTTTGATGGGTCGTGGCTCAGTAACGTCGCTAGCTCCTGGGTTTCGTTTTCACCCAACTGATGAAGAACTTGTTCGGTACTATCTAAAGCGCAAGATCTGCAATAAACCCTTTAAATTCGATGCAATTTCAGTCACCGACATCTATAAATCCGAACCATGGGATCTCCCAGGTAAATTTTTCTGATTGACTTCTATGTTTGAATAGATCGAATTTGTGTAGTTTGATCAAGTGGAATAATGTAGGGTTTTTGGAATTTTGCTTAAATTAGACAAATCGAAGCTTAAAAGTAGAGATTTGGAGTGGTATTTCTTCAGTGTATTGGATAAGAAGTATGGTAATGGATCAAAGACGAATCGAGCAACAGAGAAAGGTTATTGGAAAACAACAGGTAAAGATCGAGAGATTCGTAATGGTTCAAGAGTTGTTGGGATGAAGAAAACCCTTGTTTATCACAAAGGTCGAGCTCCTCGTGGTGAAAGAACCAATTGGGTTATGCACGAGTATAGATTAGCTGATAAAGAGCTTGAAAGCACTGGTGTTCAACAAGTAAGATGTGGGAATTTGAGTTCCTTTTTATGTTTTTTACCTATATGATTTGAATTATGTTGTTGACTTTCTTGGATTCTTGGATAGGATGCATATGTGCTATGTAGGATATTTCAAAAGAGTGGCTCAGGACCTAAAAATGGTGAACAGTATGGTGCTCCATTTGTGGAAGAGGAATGGGAAGAAGATGATATGACTTATGTTCCTGATCAAGATGCTGGAAGTGAAGACGTGGGCATTAATGATGATGTTTATGTCGACATTGATGACATTGATCAGGTTTGTGTGATATATTATCAGGTGTCTATGTCTTATGGTTATCTTAGGGTTATTGTTATAGGAAATTGAGTGAAATCGATTCAAAATTGAGTGAAATTTAGTGAATTTATGGTGGGATCTTGTGAAATTGTGGTGGGGTCATGTGAAATTGATGAGCAATGCTGATAAGCTATTTGCCTTATCCATCTAGATTGGGCTAGTGGTTTGTCCAATCATGTTTTTATAGCAATTGCATTTGTTTAAGCTAGTGTGTTAATGTAGATGTGTAGACTCTATAGTTTTACCTAGGATTCTTTTGTTTTTACGCAATTGAATGCAATGTATGAGTTTGCGAGCTCGTGATACCGAAATTTGTTACTTGTCTATGTCCTACGCTTATCTTTGGGTTAATGTTTTAGGAAATTGAGTGAAATTGTGGTGGGATCTTGTGAATTTGAATAAGTAGATGATGAACAATGTTGATAAGCTACATGGCTTACCTATCTAGATTGCTCGAGTTGTTTGTCTGATCATGTTTTTATCAATAGAAATTGCATTGACTGGGCTTGTGTTTTAATGTAGCTCTATAGATTCTATTGTTTATCTTAGGATTCTTCGAGTGTAATGTTTCTTTCTTGTGAGTTTTTAATGCTCGTAATAGCGAAATTTGTAATGGAAAATGAGGATAACACTCAATTTAGCTTCATTTTAATGGTTAATGATTTACTTATTGGGAATCTTTTATTGTTCAGAAGCCAGAGAATCTTGCGGTATATGATGCAATTCCTATTCCATTGAACTTCAACAACGGTGAATCGAGCAATAATATCGACAACAACTACTCGGATTCTGCAAACTTTATTCAGCCAGGAACAAATCTTGACTCTAATAGCTACTTTGAAAGACCAGCAGGATCTTCTGAGGAAGATCAAAAGCCTATAATCCGCGATGGTGTTCTTCAAAACAGTTCATTGTTTCAAGATGAACAAAACGGATGTGGAATCCAAGACGAAAGCACCGAAAACTTACCAGCTTGTAACGACATATTTGGAGCTGATACATGTTACAATGATTTCCCAGTTGATAACTATTTGAACCTTGAACCATTCATGGATCCAAACAATGATCTTCCGCAGCAGAACGATGGTTTGTATCTGGAAACTAATGATCTCAATGGTACTCAACAAGATGGTTTCGATTTCGAAGATTATCTTACTTTCTTCGATGAAGACGATGAAATTACTCAAAACTTGAGTTTTGATCCTTCTCAATTGATTGAAACTCAAGATGGTATCGCCAATCCCGAAGAATTCATCCAAAAGGTACAAAACTTTATATCGATTTCACTTGTTCTTATTCAAAAGATACAAACTTTATATTGATTTCACTTGTTCTTATTCAAATGATACAAACTTTACTTCGATTTCACTTGTTTTACACACATTAGTAACTCATTTTTACGCTTAATAGCCCGAAACTGCGGAAGTAGAGAAGGAAGAAGCCATAGAAGGCAAACAAGTGGTGGAAGAAAAGGTTAAAGATGAAGCATCTTCGTCCAGACAAGCTGCAGAATTACCCGAATTCGAACCAGGTAAACCCTTTTTTAACTGCAATCTAAACTTGTTTATAAGGCGTCTGTTCGGTTGCCCCAGGCGATGAGGAATGCTGTTCGTCGCTGTCTCTGAGACGGGCAAACAAACAAGCCGAAGGTCTTTTTTTCGTGGGTACTTACCGGATTGATACCTTGCAGATTCGAAGTACCCGTTCCTGAAGAAAGCGAGTCATATGTTGGGTGCGATTCCTACGTCGGCTGCATTTGCTTCGGAGTATCCTACAAAGGAAGCAGCAGCGATGAGATTTCACTCAGCACAATCTTCAAATTCAGTACACATAACTGCAGGTATGATCACAATATCAAGTACAAGTTTAGGATCAGGGAATAATCTAGGCTGGTCTTACGACAAGAACACGAATCTTGATTTGATCTTATCTTTGGAGAATGCGATTGCGATGACCGGGACTGCGAAATCGGGTACCGGTGTAACGAGAGCTGTGTTGATGTTTATGTGTTTCTGGGTAATCTTGCTATCAGTTAGCTTCAAAGTAGGAACTTTGGTCTCTTCCCGGTGAGATTTGATGTTTACCACTTTGGAAATAAAAAGAGACTTTTGTGGTTGTAACACTTTGGATATAGTTTTTTTTTTTTTACTTTGTAGTGTTGGTGATGTTCGTTCTTTTTTTTTTAAGTGTTTTTTTTTATTTTATTTTTGAATTATATTATATACTTTATAATGCAAGATACTATATGGTCTTTAAGCTTTAGAATTCATGAAAGGGTGTTAGATTTAGTTCTTGGTTTCGAGTTCTTGGATGATGATGACCGATGGGTGTTTTTTTTTCAAAAGATGTTTATTTCGTCAAATTTTAAATTAATATCTCAATTAACTAATTTAATCTTTATTTTGGTTCATAAATTTGAATAAATATCTAATTTTAATGGTGATATTTACGGCTTAAATTAAAACAAGCACTAAATCATTGTAGGTATTGATTTATCATATTTTAAAAAATTAGATTTATTTAATTATATATTAAAATATATAATTAAAGTAGTTGTTGCAATAATTAACTTATCAATTTAACATTTGATGAAAATGAAAATTTTATTAATCATGTTTCCATTATGTGTTTTTAATGTGTTTCCATTATGTGTTTTTAATGTGTTTTATTATGTAAAACTAGAATGTATCTATCAAAAAATATATAAATAACAATGTAAATTTAAAATAACAAATTTATATGGGGATTATTGAAGATACTAATTTATGGGTATTCATAAAAATACATTAATTCTACAAATAAAGGTATTTTTGGTATATATTGATTCAGAAAAATATATTAGTTTTTAAATCTATATAAGTAGATAATTTTTTTAAAAAAAATCTTCTATTTATATTTGATATTTTAACATAATTTTGACTTGTTTTTAATTTTGTTTAATAAATTTGATTGCCATTTTAAAATTTAAGGGAAATAAAACAATGCGAACAAAAAAAAGAATTGACTAGAGTTAAAAAAAAAAGATTTGATTAAATAGTAGTTTTGAGTCCGGAACGAAAACGAACCGACTCAGGAGTCAGATTAAATAAAAAAGGAACCGACTCAGCCGACGGCGAGAGATGTTTTAGGGTTTTTCTTCATCACTTTCAGTAGCTAGATATCTCTACACACTCACTCGGAGTATCTAGGGTTTCTTCCTCGTCGATTTCGTTCGGCGTTTCGATTTCATAGTTCAAGCTATGTGGAATAGCGATGGTACACCGTTAGCTCCTCCTGGTACAGGCGGTTCGATGATGCCGCCACCTCCCGCTGCTCATCCTTCGTACACACCGCTTCCGCCTCCTTCTATGCCAAATCCTCCAGCAGATCCTACTCCAGAGGAAGCGGAGGCGAGGCTTGAAGAGAAGGCAAGAAAATGGATGCAACTGAACTCGAAACGGTATGGCGACAAGAGGAAGTTCGGATTCGTGGAAACTCAGAAAGAGGATATGCCACCGGAGCACGTCAGGAAAATCATCAGGCATGTTTTTCTGCTTCTCTCTCTTTCTCTCTCAACGCTGTCTTGCTCTTCGATATTGAAATCCAGTTAGTTGTTTCTGCTTGGGAAATTACTCGCGGTTTCTGTGCTTAAGCTATGATTTACTAAGACTTATGTTCTTTGTATTCAGGGATCATGGTGATATGTCTTCTAAGAAATATCGGCACGATAAACGTGTATACCTTGGAGCTCTTAAGTTCGTCCCTCACGCAGTTTTCAAGCTCTTAGAGAACATGCCCATGCCCTGGGAGCAGGTACATTTTCAAGTTTAATTCGCGTCTATTTTGGGTCAGCTGTTCAGATATCTAACCCCCATTTCCTTCCAGGTCCGGGACGTAAAAGTCTTGTACCACATCACTGGAGCTATAACATTTGTGAACGAAATACCTTGGGTTGTGGAACCTATCTACATGGCTCAGGTTGGTTAACAGTCTCGTTTATCTTGTGTTTACAAATGTTTTGAGTTAATACCTTGGGTTTAGATGTTTATAAATGTTTTGAGTTGCAATTCTTCCGTTCCCTGATATGCAGTGGGGTACTATGTGGATTATGATGCGAAGAGAGAAGAGGGATCGTCGACATTTCAAGAGAATGCGGTTTCCACCATTTGATGATGAGGAGCCTCCACTAGACTATGCAGATAATTTGCTGGACGTGGATCCTCTAGAACCAATTCAGTTGGAGCTAGATGAGGAAGAAGATTCTGCTGTATACACTTGGTTTTACGACCACAAGCCACTTGTTAAAACGAAACTTATCAATGGCCCCAGTTACCGGAGGTGGAATCTCTCACTTCCAATTATGGCAACCCTGCACAGGCTTGCAGGCCAGTTGCTCTCTGATTTGATTGATCACAATTACTTCTACTTGTTTGACATGCCATCCTTCTTCACTGCAAAGGCTCTAAACATGTGCATACCTGGTACGCTGTTTTCCTTCTATGCTGCTCCAGTTCTATTCTTCTCATGTCATTTGACGCCCTTCAGTTTTTTTCTCTAATGCTATCTGGTACTTTTTTATAGGTGGTCCTAAGTTTGAACCTTTGTATCGTGATATGGAGAAAGGAGATGAAGACTGGAATGAGTTTAATGACATCAACAAGCTTATCATTCGGTCCCCTCTGCGAACTGAGTACAGAATAGCGTTTCCCCATCTTTACAATAATAGGCCCAGGAAGATAAAACTCTGTGTGTATCACACTCCTATGGTCATGTACATAAAGACTGAGGATCCTGATCTTCCTGCGTTTTATTATGATCCTTTAATTCACCCAATTAGCAATACTAATAAGGAACGACGTGAAAAGAAGGTTTATGATGATGATGATGATGAGGATGACTTCGAGTTACCAGTAGGAGTGGAGCCTTTACTAAGTGACACTCAACTCTACACTGACACTACAGCTGCTGGGATCTCATTGTTGTTTGCCCCACGACCTTTCAATATGAGGTCTGGGAGGACGCGACGGGCAGAAGATATACCCCTTGTGTCAGAGTGGTTTAAAGAGCACTGGTAAGCTATTTCTCATGATGCAACTTTGGTTCTCTTTATTCTTTTTTTAAAATTTATTAGCGAATGTCCTAACGCTTAAGTGATCTCGTTATCTGCAGTCCTCCGGCATATCCAGTCAAAGTTCGGGTTAGTTACCAAAAGCTTCTAAAATGTTACGTTCTGAATGAGCTGCACCATAGACCACCTAAGGCTCAGAAG
Source organism: Aethionema arabicum (assembly GCA_000411095.1). NCBI lineage: Eukaryota > Viridiplantae > Streptophyta > Magnoliopsida > Brassicales > Brassicaceae > Aethionema > Aethionema arabicum. Next base: position 42,385 of record KE151786.1, on the reverse strand, counting down.
AAGAAGCACTTGTTCAGATCTCTTGCAGCTACAAAGTTTTTCCAAAGCACCGAGTTGGATTGGGTTGAAGTGGGTCTGCAAGTCTGCCGACAAGGATATAATATGCTTAATCTGTTGATTCATCGGAAGAATCTAAATTACCTGCATCTTGACTATAACTTCAACCTCAAGCCCGTGAAAACATTGACCACAAAAGAGCGAAAGAAGTCTCGTTTTGGGAACGCTTTCCATCTTTGCCGTGAGATCCTTCGGCTGACAAAACTTGTAGTAGATGCAAATGTCCAGTTCCGACTTGGTAATGTTGATGCCTTCCAATTGGCTGATGGCCTGCAATATATTTTCTCCCATGTTGGCCAGTTGACGGGTATGTATCGTTATAAGTATAGACTGATGAGGCAAATTAGGATGTGCAAGGATTTAAAGCACTTGATATACTACCGTTTCAATACTGGTCCTGTGGGTAAAGGTCCAGGGTGTGGGTTTTGGGCTCCAATGTGGAGGGTATGGTTGTTCTTCCTTCGTGGAATTGTTCCCCTTCTAGAGCGTTGGTTGGGGAACCTCCTCGCACGCCAATTTGAGGGGCGTCATTCGAAAGGAGTGGCGAAGACAGTCACCAAACAACGAGTGGAAAGCCACTTCGATTTGGAGCTTCGGGCAGCTGTCATGCATGACGTTCTTGATGCCATGCCAGGTTTCCATTTTTTTAACTTGTTTGTCTATTTGTTTCTTAAGGCTAGAATTGTTTTGCTTACTATATACTGTTCATGTAGAGGGTATCAAACAAAATAAAGCTCGGACGATTTTGCAACACCTTAGTGAAGCATGGCGGTGCTGGAAAGCAAATATCCCATGGAAGGTTCCTGGACTACCTGTGCCAATTGAAAATATGATTCTCCGATATGTTAAGTCTAAGGCTGATTGGTGGACAAATGTTGCTCACTACAACCGTGAGCGTATCAGGAGAGGGGCTACTGTGGATAAGACAGTTTGTAGAAAGAATCTTGGAAGGTTGACTCGTCTTTGGCTAAAGGCAGAACAGGTATGTACATTTTCCTAATGTCTTTATCATTATTGCTTGCACACAAGTTTATGAAGATATTGATTTGAGAAAATTTGTTCCTTGTATCCTCAATTGCCCTGGTCTCTGATGCGTTTTCCTTCTTAATCTGTTGCAGGAACGGCAGGCCAATTACCTGAAAGATGGTCCATATGTCACACCGGAGGAAGCACTGGCAATCTATACAACCACTGTACATTGGCTGGAATCGAGGAAGTTTTCGCCGATTCCTTTCCCTCCATTGTCATATAAACATGACACGAAGCTGCTCATTCTGGCTCTCGAGAGACTGAAAGAATCATATAGTGTGGCTGTGAGGTTAAATCAGCAGCAGCGAGAGGAGCTTGGTCTGATTGAGCAAGCTTATGACAACCCTCATGAAGCTCTAGCACGAATAAAGCGTCATCTTCTCACCCAGCGTGGATTTAAAGAAGTAAGCTCGCTAGTTCACCCATTAAAAAGCAATAGATTGAATAAACCTTTACAAGGTTACAGTATGAAACTGATGGTGAATAATTTTTCTGCAGGTTGGCATAGAGTTCATGGATTTGTATAGCTATTTGATTCCAGTTTATGAAATCGAGCCTCTAGAGAAAATCACTGATGCCTATCTTGATCAATACTTGTGGTATGAGGGTGACAAGCGCCACTTGTTTCCCAACTGGATAAAGCCAGCAGACTCAGAGCCACCACCGCTTCTGGTTTATAAGTGGTGTCAAGGTATCAATAATCTCCAAGGGATATGGGATACGGGTGATGGGCAATGTGTGGTGATGCTCCAAACTAAGTTCGAAAAGTTCTTTGAGAAGATCGATTTGACAATGTTGAATAGGTATCGATTTCTTAAATACTTCAATGATTATAAACATAGAGCACCGACTTTTCTGTAATAACACGCTTTTCTGTGATTTTCTCAGGCTTCTTCGTTTGGTCCTTGACCACAATATTGCAGACTATGTGTCCGCCAAGAACAATGTGATTCTGTCTTACAAGGATATGGGTCATACTAATGCATATGGTCTGATTAGAGGCCTTCAGTTTGCATCGTTTGTTGTCCAGTTTTATGGACTATTGCTGGATCTGTTGCTTCTTGGTTTGACTCGTGCGAGTGAAATTGCTGGGCCACCGCAGATGCCTAACGAGTTTATGACTTTCTGGGATACAAAAGTTGAGACACGCCATCCTATAAGACTGTATTCTCGGTATATAGACAAAGTGCATATAATGTTTAAGTTTACCCATGAAGAGGCGAGGGATCTTATTCAGCGTTATCTCACGGAGCATCCTGACCCCAACAATGAAAACATGGTGGGATATAACAATAAGAAGTGTTGGCCAAGAGATGCAAGGATGAGGTTGATGAAGCATGATGGTATGCTCTATTTTGTTATGATAATTACATTGACTGTCATTTAGGCATTAGATGCTGCATCTCATTATTATATATTTTTCTTTCAGTCAATCTTGGTAGAAGTGTTTTCTGGGATATGAAGAACCGTCTTCCTCGGAGCATCACAACTTTGGAGTGGGAGAATGGCTTTGTCTCTGTGTACAGCAAGGATAATCCTAATCTGCTTTTCAGCATGTATGTGTTTTGTCCCAGTATTCTAGTGCAGCTGTTGTAAGTTAGTTCTAGGCCTTTGTTTTGGTGCTATTGACATTCTGAATCTTTTACATTTTTGACTACAGGTGTGGATTTGAGGTCCGCATTCTTCCAAAAATCAGGATGACCCAAGAAGCTTTCAGCAATACAAGGGACGGTGTCTGGAATCTGCAAAATGAACAGACCAAAGAGAGGACCGCTGTTGCTTTTCTGCGAGTTGATGATGAACACATGAAGGTGTTTGAGAACCGTGTGAGGCAAATCCTTATGTCTTCAGGGTCAACCACATTTACCAAAATCGTGAACAAATGGAATACAGCTCTCATAGGTATATATTATGATCCCCTTTGAAACACTGGTGACTTCATAATGTGCGGCCAGCGTGAAACTGAGCTTTTTCATTGTTTTTGTATAGGTCTCATGACTTACTTCCGTGAAGCCACCGTACACACGCAAGAGCTCCTAGATCTGCTTGTCAAGTGCGAAAATAAAATCCAAACAAGGATTAAAATTGGGTTGAACTCAAAGATGCCTAGTCGGTGAGCAAAAACTATCTTATTATACTATGGTCGACATATCAGAGCTTTATGTTTTAATCTGATTGTTCGTCTTTCCCTTGGCAGATTTCCTCCTGTTATCTTTTACACTCCAAAGGAAATTGGTGGACTGGGAATGTTGTCAATGGGTCATATTTTGATCCCACAAAGTGACCTCCGGTACAGCAAGCAAACAGATGTTGGTGTAACCCACTTCAGGAGTGGAATGAGCCACGAGGAAGATCAGCTGATACCAAATCTTTACCGTTACATACAGCCATGGGAAAGTGAGTTCATTGATTCACAGCGGGTGTGGGCAGAGTATGCTTTAAAGAGGCAAGAAGCACAGGCCCAAAATAGACGTCTTACGCTAGAGGATCTGGAAGTAAGTATTATACTTGTTTTATTTGCTTTCTCTTTACTGAATGTAGAGTCTTGAGTGGATATTAGCTTCTTCTCTTTTTGAGGTCTAAGAAGCAAGGTAGATTTTATGATTTGGATGGAACTCTATATCACGTTTCTGGAGCGCTTGATGATTGATGAATGTTTAGTATCTCATGTAAATTTTTTTTTTTATAGGACTCCTGGGATAGGGGAATTCCGCGTATAAATACACTGTTTCAAAAGGATAGGCACACATTAGCATATGATAAAGGTTGGAGGGTCCGGACTGACTTCAAGCAGTACCAAGTCCTGAAACAAAATCCTTTCTGGTGGACACACCAGAGGCATGATGGTAAGTTGTGGAACTTGAACAATTACCGAACTGATGTCATCCAAGCGCTTGGAGGAGTTGAGGGTATTCTTGAGCACACGTTATTCAAGGGGACATAGTAAGTCTTCTTTTCTTATTTGATCGACCAATTAATATCTATGTTTGACATTAACATGTGACGTTAGTTGCTCACAGCTTTTGTTCTTAGCCTTTTGAGATCAAATTTAATAGTTTTTTGTTGCTTTACATGAACTCAGCTTCCCAACATGGGAGGGTCTTTTCTGGGAGAAGGCATCTGGTTTTGAGGAGTCGATGAAATATAAGAAGTTGACAAATGCACAGAGGTCTGGTTTGAACCAAATTCCAAATAGAAGATTCACGCTCTGGTGGTCACCAACGATTAATCGAGCCAATGTTTATGTGGGTTTCCAAGTGCAATTGGACCTGACGGGAATATTCATGCACGGAAAGATTCCCACACTTAAGATATCTTTGATTCAGATATTCCGAGCCCATTTGTGGCAAAAGATTCATGAGAGTGTTGTTATGGATCTTTGTCAAGTATTGGATCAGGAGTTGGATGCTTTGGAGATTGAAACTGTCCAGAAGGAGACAATCCATCCAAGGAAGAGTTACAAAATGAACAGCTCTTGTGCTGATGTTCTTCTTTTTGCTGCTCATAAATGGCCAATGTCTAAGCCTAGTCTCGTTGCCGAGTCAAAGGATATGTTTGACCAGAAAGCTAGTAACAAATATTGGATAGATGTACAACTTCGGTGGGGAGACTATGACTCCCATGATATTGAGCGTTATACTAGGGCTAAGTTCATGGATTACACAACCGACAACATGTCTATCTATCCATCACCAACAGGTATTTATCGTTTTTATCTATTTTGCTTCATCTATCCATCACCAACAGGTATTTATCGTTTTTATCTATTTTGCTTCATGTTACTTTCTTGACTGTATTCACTCTCAGGTGTCATGATTGGGCTTGATTTGGCGTACAACTTGCATTCTGCCTTCGGTAATTGGTTCCCTGGCTCAAAACCTCTCCTTGCTCAAGCAATGAACAAGATCATGAAGGTACTTTCAATTATTATTTACTTTTGTGAGTTTTTGTTTCTTTTGCTTAAATATATGAGTTACCGTTTAAGAGTTCAAATATTACAGTCAAATCCGGCTCTTTACGTGTTGAGAGAGAGGATAAGGAAAGGTTTGCAATTATATTCATCTGAACCTACGGAGCCATATTTGTCATCTCAAAACTATGGTGAAATATTCAGCAATCAGATTATATGGTTCGTTGATGATACCAACGTCTATCGTGTCACAATTCACAAGACGTTTGAAGGAAATCTTACAACAAAACCAATCAATGGTGCGATTTTCATTTTCAATCCAAGAACTGGGCAGCTTTTCTTGAAGGTAACTCTTTCGTTTATCATACACTTCAATAAGAACATGCACATGCAGTGGAATCTTATCTAACTTTTTTTTTGGTCCCGTTAGGTTATTCATACAAGCGTTTGGGCTGGTCAGAAGCGTCTTGGTCAGCTTGCAAAATGGAAGACTGCTGAAGAAGTTGCTGCACTTGTGAGATCTCTCCCTGTTGAAGAACAGCCAAAACAAATTATTGTGACTCGTAAAGGAATGTTGGATCCCCTTGAGGTTCACTTGTTGGATTTCCCCAACATTGTTATCAAGGGAAGTGAATTGCAGCTTCCATTCCAAGCTTGTCTAAAGATAGAGAAATTTGGTGATCTGATTTTGAAGGCTACAGAGCCGCAGATGGTGCTCTTCAATATCTATGATGATTGGTTGAAGAGTATCTCTTCGTACACCGCTTTTTCAAGACTGATTCTTATCCTTCGAGCGCTTCACGTGAACAATGAAAAGGCGAAAATGTTACTGAAACCCGACAAGTCTGTCGTCACTGAACCACATCACATCTGGCCCTCTCTCACTGACGACCAATGGATGAAGGTAACACTCTTCTACAGTTTTTCATTTATTTCGTTTCCTTTCAATATCATATTTGATTTGTTCCCTCTACGCAACGGCATCGATCGTTTCTTCTATGCTGTTTAACCTAACTTCTGTTTTAAATTCTTCCATTCTATGTTTGAATAGATACTATCCTTCCTGATTTACATCTAATGGCTCATTTTATTATATTCAGGTGGAGGTTGCTCTTAGAGATCTCATCCTTTCTGACTACGCAAAGAAGAATAATGTGAATACTTCAGCTCTCACACAGTCAGAGATAAGAGACATTATACTTGGAGCTGAGATTACTCCACCGTCCCAGCAGAGACAACAAATAGCCGAGATTGAGAAACAGGTACGTGTAACAACTCTTCCGTCAAGTTGAAATCTATGGCTCTATTTTCTAGCAACTGAAAAATACCAAATTCACCATTAATTTGAAATCTGTATTCTACTTGCAGGCAAAGGAAGCTAGCCAGCTTACTGCAGTCACAACAAGGACCACAAATGTTCATGGTGATGAACTCATTGTCACCACCACTAGTCCCTACGAACAATCCGCTTTCGGTTCCAAAACAGATTGGCGTGTGCGTGCAATATCAGCTACTAACCTCTACCTTAGAGTCAATCACATCTACGTGAACTCAGATGACATAAAGGTAATAAAATAATTCAATTAAAATCCCGTGAGAGTTCAAGGTACCTTATCTTAAAATATTATATCTTATATTGTTCACAGGAAACTGGATACACGTACATTATGCCCAAGAACATACTGAAGAAGTTCATATGCATAGCGGATCTTCGTACTCAAATCGCTGGGTATTTGTATGGTATGAGTCCACCAGATAATCCTCAAGTCAAAGAAATCCGTTGTGTTGTGATGGTGCCGCAGTGGGGAACTCATCAACAGGTTCATTTACCAGCTTCTCTTCCTGAACATGATTTTTTGAATGATCTTGAGCCCTTGGGATGGATGCACACACAGCCTAATGAGCTTCCTCAGTTGTCACCACAGGTATGTTCATTCTTTTCTTTAATTATTTTAGGGGAAACCGTAAAATAAACCTTGAATTTTTTCGATTAGGTGAAAAATACCTTTCAAACTTTAAAAATGGGTCAACTTTAAAAATGTTTTTTTAGACTCTGATTTTCGGTCGCCGCAGTTTTTAAACCCTAAACCTTAATAAATAGGTTTTTTAAACCGAAATCTCAAATTTAAATTCAAAATTAGGTGGAAAAACCTTTCAACTTTAAAAATGGTTCAACTTTAAAAATGTCCTTGTAGACTCTGATTTTTTATTGCCGGGGTTTTTAAACCCTAAACCTTAATATCTAGGTTTTTTAAACCGAAATTTCAAATTTAAGTTCGAAATTACAGTATAATTACTCCAAATTTAGATAATATTTTTCTTAAATTTTGAAAATTATACTTTAGTTTTATGTTCAAAGTTTAATTTTAATTTAAAAAATCCAGTAGAAGTTAAAAAAAAAAAACCTGGTTATTGAAGTTTAGGTTTTTTAAACCGAAATCTCATAATCAATCTTGAAATTATAGTATAATTAATCCAAATTTGGATAGTTTTTGTTAAATTCTGAAATTATGGTTCAATCTTAAATTAAAAAAATCCAGTAAGGCTTAAAAAAACTCGGTTATGGGTCTAAAACCCCTTTTTACAGTTTGGGGGTTTTTTACCAAATCGGTTAAGTTGTCTTATATGTACCCATTAATTTTATTAGCAACACTTCACTTACCACTGACTATACCTTTTCTTTATTGGTATCAAACAGGATGTGACTTCTCACTCTCGTGTTCTCGAAAACAACAAGCAATGGGACGGTGAAAAATGCATAATCTTAACTTGTAGTTTCACACCAGGTTCTTGTTCTCTAACCTCATACAAACTAACCCAAACCGGATACGAATGGGGTCGGTTAAACAAAGACACAGGCAGCAATCCCCACGGTTATCTCCCGACCCATTACGAAAAAGTTCAAATGCTACTAAGCGATCGGTTCCTCGGTTTTTACATGATCCCGGAGAATGGACCGTGGAACTACAACTTCATGGGAGTGAAACACACAGTAAGCATGAAATATAGTGTGAAATTGGGAAGTCCAAAAGAGTATTATCATGAGGAACATAGACCAACTCATTTCTTGGAGTTTAGTAATATGGAAGAAGGTGATTTGGTTGAAGGAGATCGTGAGGACACATTTGCTTAATTAACACCACTTACCACTTGTGTCTGTGTGTGCTACTTTAAGTAACTTTGTGTTTTTTGGTGTTTTTAACACTCTGCTTGTAGAGACTTTTGTAAAACTCGTATGTAGTAAGAAGTAAGAACCCTAGAAAAATCCGATATTAGTAAAACTGGACTCGGAAACACCAAATACACTGCGAAGTGACAAGAAAATCACTTTTATTAAATATTTCTCAATATTGGGTGAAAGAGAATTTATTCCATTTTGATACATAAATATAGGGTGGGGATGGGTTAAAAAATGTATATTTATGTAAAATTTTGATAAATTAATAATGTTGGAATTAAGAAAATTTTATTAATTTATAATATTAGTTAATTCATAGAATATTAATTTTATAAATTAATACGATAGACCATTGATTTTATCAATTTTAAGTTTTGATTAATAATCTATGTGAATAGTCTATGAGATTATCTATGTGAAAATGACATGGGTTTAAAGTTTAGAAGATATTGCGGTTATTATCATTAACTTATCGTGATTTAAAGAGACTTTAATTAACTTAAACAAAATCTATTCAAATTAATTCAAAACCAACTGGTGTCAAAATTTGTAAAAATCTGAATGGTTTTTTTTTTTAATTTGGGTTTGGTCTTAAACCCGACTAACTTGAAGTTTATCCGATATTATCAGAAATAAACTTAGAATTATTATTGGTTTTTGGGTATTTAATTTTTTCCTCTTGTTGTATTGGTTTTTGTTTGATTATAGTTTTGGATTAACCAATTTTGAATTTAAGTATGAGGAGATATGTTATTTCTCAAATATATTTTTAACAATTTGATTAAAAACGAAAATATATAGTATATTTTTGTTTACTTTAGTTGAATATTTTGAATTTTTATTAAGAACAGTCCAAATATATCAATGAAAAATAATACTCTTTCTGTCCATAAAAAAATTGATTTATTAGATTTTTTTAATTTAAATTAATTAAACTCAAATAAAATTGTAAATTCCAAATCCCAATTTATTAATTATGGTATTTATTATACAAAATAAATATGACTGAGAGAGGAGATGTTTACCATAAAAAAATAATTTAAAAAATATAATTAAGGAAAAGATATATTTAAACAATAATTAAATGTTTTGTAATATATGTGAAATCTTATGAAAATCAATCACAATGAGACAAGAACTACTTTCCAAGAAACTTTTAAAGTTATGGTAAAATATTTATCTTGTATTAATACATACAATTAACCTAAATAAATGTAATCATAAAAAAGAAAAATATAATAATTGAAGAAATAATTATAATGTTTTACTATTATATTGTCTCTCTTATATATAAGACTTCTTCTCTTTGTTCTATTTACAAAAACTACCAATTCTCCTCTTCTTTGCTCTCTCTGGATTTCTCTTAACATTTAATTTCAAAATTTGTTCAATCTATTCTCTGAAAATACTCGGGTACAATCGATTTTTGTGTTAATCTCTGCAAGAAAAGTGAAATTGGGGATTATTTTAGTTGATTAACCGAAGAACATTTGGAGTTTGAAACTTTGGATCGTCTGATTTTGTGATTTTTTGGGAACAAATTTCGTGTGATTGTGATAACTAGGGTTTAAGTTAGGGTTTGATTGAAGTGTGAAGCTAATTAATACAAATCAATCGCAACAAACACGCGAATCCATGGATGATTTTGAAGATTTCACTGAAGATCAATCGGAAGATCATCTTACGAAACGGAGAACAAGGTCTGAAATGGAAGGTAATGATAACGATATAGCGGAATCATCTGCTGCGCGAAGACGAGAATCACGGATTTTAGATCGTTGGGCTGCGATGCAAGCTGCTCAAGCGATGATTACAACTATCGAAAGGAGGAATCAAGAATCTGATGAACTAATTGCGCTTGCTAGTTTACATGTTGTTTCTACACTTGATTCATCTTTTTTGCAGCCTGTTTCTTCGTCTTCTTCTTCTTCTAGGCGTCGTCAAGGTTCTATTACTGAAATACCTAGAACTCAAGCATCAAGGATTGTTCAAATGTGGAGAGATTTGGAAGATGAACAGTTATTGAACAGAGAACGTGGAAGGATAAGAGAGAGATTAAGGCAAAGAAATACTGATTTCACTCATCGTAACCGGACTAATCAATCTCTTCCTAGAGGAAGAAACGAGACAGGAGCAGAAGAAGCAAGAGCTCCTTCAATGGCTGCAAGTGTATCTGGTTTGCAAGAGCTAGAAAGCCACACTAATGGCAGCAATACTAGGAATACTAACCAAACTATACCAAATGCTACTGAGAGTTCAAATTCTTCAAGATTGGAGAATGATCTCTCCCCTTTAACTACTGATTCGAACAGATTAGAAGCAAACCAAGCAAATGCAGATAGAAATTGGGAAGAAAACACGATTTGGCCTGAAATTGTCACTACAAACGAGAGGCAAAATCCAGAAGAATCCATGGCAAACCAGTTCAATGATAATGGAGAAGAAAACTCAGTAGAAGGTAACCGTGTAAGAACTGAAGGTAACTCAAGACAATCTAATGGGAGGAGTCGTCGTCGTGTATTACCAATGAGAAGATTAAACAGAGTTCATTCTCCACATAATGATGAAAACTTTGAACTCCAAGAGCTTGTAAGCAGGTACATCAAAACTCTTAATTTCTCATAGATTGAATCAAGATCAGTTTTGTAACATCCCTGTTTCATGAAAATAATGGTGCATGAAGAAGCTTAAAAAGAACCCATTAGACTCCCTAAATCATATAACTCCACTTAGCTTTTTGGATCATAACTCCACAGTTAAGTGTGCTTGAGATGCATTAATTTCAAATCTTTTAAGCTTCTCTGAATAAACCAATGGAGCCATGATAAGGACCGGTTGAGATGTTACAAATTTGTTGTTATCTATTTGCTTAGTGAGTTTAGTTTTTTTTTCATTTGTTACAGGAGAAGTGTTTCTAATCTACTGCGTAGTGGTTTCCGTGAAAGTCTTGATCAATTTATACAATCATTTGCTCAAAGAAGAGGACTTGATCATCATCAAGATCAAGAACAACCTCGGGAAACTCCACCACACCCTATGCAGCATCGATCTGACTTTGTAAGCTTTTTAATATCAAGATCTCTCATTTTCTACCTTTTTTTATCATAGAAATTGTGTGTATCAGTGGTCTTAAATTGGTGAATTTAGGAATGGGAGATGATGAATGAGGTGAGAGGAGAGATGAATGAACTTAAGGAAGGAATGAACAATATGCAGAAGATGCTAGAAACATGTGTGGATATGCATTCAGAGTTGCATCGTTTGATTAAACAAGAGGTTTCTGCTGCTTTAAACCGATCTAATGCTGACAAAGGTATGCGTCTACTACTCCTGCAAAATATATGATTTACAAAAATTACCTTACAAAAAAAAGAAGAAAACTGTTAAAAATTGACATTTATCGACTGTGATTCACTATAATTTTTTGAATAAAATTTGTGAATATATTTTCTCCAAAAATAATATGATTGTGACGGCTAGACATTCGGGTATTTGTTCGGTTCCGGTTTGATATTTTTGGTTTTTCGGTTCCATGACGATAGTATCCTATTAGATTTCGGTTCAGTTCCCGTTCTGTTTGGGTTCGGATACTAGATAAGAAGATCCAAAAAATATCCGAAAAACCAAAAAATTACTCGAAAAACCAAAAAAATATCTAAAATTCTGCATAGTGTTAACACACAAAAACAAAAAAATACCCGAACAACCAAAAAATACCCGAAAAAAACAAAATTCTGGCTACTTTCGGGTACCCCATGGATCTTGGTTCAAGTCCAGTTACTATCTGATATCCATGGATCCGAGTTTAAGATCCAATAGATACTTTTTGCCGGAACCAAAACCGAACTGAACCTTGTTTTTGGGTTCGGTTCTTCGGTTCCTGTTTAACAAATTTTCTCACTAAAAAAAACAAATTTTCTCCAAAAATAATAACAAGTTGAAAGAATTTATGCAAACAGGTGTTTCTGGAGCTGGAACATCAGAGGATGGATTAAAATGGAATAATGTAAGATCTGGAACTTGTTGTATTTGTTGCGATAACGACATAGATGCTCTTTTGTACAGGTAACTATATCTCATCTCAAAACTCAAAAGTGAAAACTTTGGTCATAATTTAATAGTACACAAAGCATGATTTTGATGTGATTTTTGTTGGATATTTTTGTGTAGATGTGGGCATATGTGTAGCTGCTCGAAATGTGCAAATGAACTGATGAGAACAGGAGAGAAATGTCCGTTGTGTAGAGCACCCATTGTTGAGGTAATTCGAGCTTACACCATTCAATAAAATTCTCTGAAAATGGAAGAAGAAAGAAATTAAAGAGGGAAAAAAACATAAAATTTTGAAAAAATTGTGAAATTGGTTTGGAATATTTGATTATTGATTTTTTATTTGTTATTTTTAACTTTTTAACTCTCAAGATTGAAAAAAAAATTGTAAAAAAACAATAAAAATGGTTCTTTGTAAAAAACTCTAAAAAATTAATATATTTTAGTATTGTTTAATGAAAATTAGTTTTGTATAGTTGTGCCTAATATGTTGTTTTATTTATCAATTTCTCTGTTGTATTATTTAAAAATAATAGGTTAATACTTCAGAGAATTTATTCGTAAATTTTATAATAAATATATGTGCAAGTGAAATAATAGATTTAAAATGTTAGAGATATTTAAAAAAAAAATTAGATAAATTTATCTTTTTCGAATTTTTTTTTTTACTCGGTCATATCGTCTCTAAGTTCTTAAATATTTTAAATTTTTGTGGGAAATTGTGTGTATTAAATATAATAACTCTGTTTTAAGAGAGATTATTTGTTTTGTGAATATATTAACATATATATAATTTTTTAATATACATATATTTAAATACACTTCATTTTAGAATAAAAATTTACATAATATAAAAAAAATGATGAACGAGAAGCTCAATAGAATTGAATTGTCAAATTTATATGCATATATAATATTGAAAAATCCAATAATCTCTTCTCAAAACAGAGTTTAATAATATATTTATAAGAACAATTGTTATTAATCCAATCCATAATTATATATATTAAAAACAACATTTTACTAGAAAAAACAACAATACAACACCAATTCAAAATCATTATTCAAAACAATACAAAAAAAAAAAAGCATTTATATATTTATATATATAAACGCAAACAAAATTTAAAATATTTTTTTATGAATTTAAATCTTTTTTCATTTCATTTTTAATAGCTAAAGCTAAATGATCATAAGCTTTAGACCAAGCTTCTTCTATTTCTTCATTGTATTTCTCACCTAATCCTTCTTTTAATGTTCTCACCAAAGCTTCTTTCACCACCTGAATTTCCACAAAACAATTATATATATAAAAAATTTAATTAGAATTTATTATAATACAAAAAATAAAATAAAATAGTTTAAAAAAATGACCTCAAAGTGTGGATCAAGAACTCCACTTTTGTTATGAATAGAACCTAAGTATTTGAGAGTTGTGTTAGTGACAACTACTTCTCCTTTCTCCCTTAGATTTATTGCTGCCTCACATGTCTACCCAACTCATCAAAAAAATACAATTAATATATTGTTTTTTGAATTTTAATTTATTATTCGTATTTTCTTGATTTAAAACAAAGATTACTATAGATATGAATATATAGATACACACCAATCAATTTGGATTAAAAACAGGGATAATGGTAAAATAATTCCTGTATTTTGTGTGTTTGGTAAAAAAACCTTATACTTTAAATTTGGTAAAACAAACCCTATACTTTAGTTTTAGAGAACTTCAAACTCTCAATTATAGTTATGTGACGATTTTGATTTTCCAATCGTTAAGTATGAATAATTGAAACTCTGCGTTTCAACGAAACCAAAAAAAAAAGAAAACCAACTCTCTTTAATAAAAAAACTAGAATTTAGAGTTCTTGAGATTTAGCCAAGTCAGCAATTTAGAGTAAAATCGATGAAAAACGTTGATGAAGATCCACATTGTCGATTTGGAGAAAATTGAAATAGTCATATAACTATAACCGAGGGTTTAAAGTGCTCTAAAACTAAACTATAGGGTTTATTTTACCAAATTTAAAGTATAGATTGTTTTTTACCAAACACACAAAGTATATGGGTTATTTTACCATTATCCCTTAAGAATACGATATCAAATATTAGAACAACTCGAAATAATTTAGGTTTTTTCTACTTGATTTCAATTTGTATATTATTATTATTATTTGTTTTTTTATTATAACATTCACAAGTAGGAAAGCTTGTGTTTATGTTACACTTTTTTTTGTATAAAAATAGTACTAGTTTATATTACTAGATAAGATACTATATATATATATATATTTATATATATATATATCAAGAAATTTGAAACTAATTTAGGTTTTTAATTACTTATTTTCTATTTTCGATCAACTTATATTTTGTCCAAATTTTGGTTTTTTTATCATTAATTTTTTTGACGAAATTTTTTTCACCACTGAAAATGGTTAAAAATCTGTAAAATCAAATCATTTATTTTTTTTTACCAAGTTTCAACTAAAATTGTGGTAAGAATAACAATTTCTTTTTTTTGTAGTAGAAGACTATTTTGTTTGTTATATAACTTAATTTTTTATGCATGATATATACTAAAAGCTGATTATGAAAAAATTAAGAATCTTGTGATTATGATTTTATAAGTATATAAATATCATTAGGGTATAAAAAAGTATTTATAAACATTATTTTCTATTAAATTAAATTAACAAATTTACTTTTACCAAATAATAACAAATGACAATATATACGAAGGTCTATTCGAAGCCTATAGTTTGTTTATATATAAAAAAAATCAACTCATTGAGGACCACACAATGAGGAAAGCACATGGACACACCTTTATTTCAAGCATAAAAACAAATTTATTTTATATATACATAAATAGAAAATAAATCTTGGTTAAAAAAATATATATATATAAAAGAGAAATGAATTAAAGTAAAAAATTAGAGAAAAAAAAATACCATTTTGAAGACAATAAAAGCATGAGCTTTGAGTTTAGGATTATTGTGAGGAAGTTCATTTGAATCTCTTAAGAAAGAGAACATGTCCTTTGCTCCTGGTGCTATCTCCAATATCCTATCACATCCATCATCATCATCATAACATCATCATCATCACATAATTACACATAGACATACATACACATATATATACATACATACTGTGAGAAGAAGTAAAGACTGTATTTGGGGATGTCTTGCTTCAATATCCCCCAACTCTCTTTCACTAATGCTTCTTGCTTCTCTGTGAATTCAATATCTCCCATCTCTCTCCTCTTTTTTCTCTCTCTACTCTCTCTCTCTCTCTACGTTCTCTCTCTTCTTTAGAGGATAACTCTTAAGTGTGTCCATATATATATATAATATATATAATATTTATTACATATGTATATTATTTGATTGTTAATGGATTTATTTGGTCATTCTTTACACAAAAGTTTTGACTAATAAGTTAATTGATCATTAATAAACTTTTAATATTAATTTTTGTGTTTTGTTTTTCGTATAATATATGAAATTTATACTTTTGTTTTGGGATCAATTGTTTTATTTTTATCTGTTGATAAATTGACCGACATAAAAATATAACTTTTAATAAATCAAAATTTTACGATAAATATTTTTTTCAAATTAATAAAATATGATTTATGATTTCTTTGTTTATGTATTTTACTAGCATATTATAACAAAAAAATTAAATTATTTATAATTATCAGAAATACATTAAAAATCAGAGTCATCTTTTTATTTTCAAATAATACATATATATATATATAGATATATATGAGTTTAAAATATATATAGATATATGTATTTATATATAAGCCTATATATAATGTGTTTGAAAGCGATAGTTTTGTCTGATTGGGTAGGAAATCAATGGTCCTTTGGGTTTGTCTACGACCTCACTTTGTAAAAGAATCTTTCAATTATTTATTTTTATTATTTTTTATATTTTTTTCATTAATAGTATATTTTATATATATACTAATTTATTTATCAGAGGTGTTACGTCAATGTCTTGTATAGTGGGCACGTGTAATGTCCAACGTGTATATCACCCATTGCTAATCACTCCGTAATTTTCTTTGATTTACAATTTTTTTTTTCCGAAGTTACTTTTGTTTTAATTGTACTCTTTTCAATATATAGATATATAATTTTATATTTATTTTTAACTCGAATAATTTCTCGAAACAAAGTG
>KE151786.1:0-11800 GCA_000411095.1 Aethionema arabicum | reverse complement strand
GATATCGGTTCGGTTCTGGTTATTACCCGATATCCATAGATACCGAGTTTTTTTTTTTTCGTCATAGATACCAAGTTTAAGAATAAGTATTTTACGCCAGTTTCGGTTTGGTTCCAAACCTCTTTTTCCGGGTCAGGTTCGGTTTGGTTCTTTGGTTCCAGTTCTTATGTCAGCCCTAAAATCGGCTATCGAAATTGAAGGTTTAAAGAACTATTTTGATAGTTGCAGAGTTTTTTTTGACCGAACAGAGATAGTTTAGTGTCTAAAATACCATATTTTCCTATGTAATACTTAAAGTGTTTGTAACAAGAGTTTGGCTGTTTTTGTTAACAGGATACAGATCCATGTAGGAGACCAGGAGCTGGATTAGAAGGTTATGATACTCTTAAAAGACATCCTTTTTTCAAAGGAGTTGATTGGAACAACTTAAGGACACAAACTCCTCCTAAACTTGCTCCAGATCCTGCGGTATATAACTACTTAAAACACTTTCAAACTCTTACTCTTATGTTTTTTGTTAGGGAAAATAACTAAAAAAATCTTCTTTTTTTACTAAATGTTAAATTAATACACCTAACTATCACAACAACTAATTTAAATCTTTGATTTGTTATATGTAATTAGATAAATTTCCAACTTTTTAAAATGTGATATATCGATATTCTCGATATTGCATTCGTTAAATTCAACCACCAAATCATTACCAAAACTGTTTAAGTTATGGGTTGAAAAACCCCCAAATTCTAATTAATATATCCACTTTTCTTTCGGAAAAAAACAAAATTTGTTTTAGTTTATTACAATGATTGTTTTGGTAATGATTTGATGGTTAAATTTAATGGATGGGTATAGATTTATCACAATTTTTAAAAGTTGGAGATTTGTTTAACTACTACATGTAATAAATTGATGATTAAATTGGTTGTTACGATAATTAAATTATCAATTTGATAACACAAAAGATTTTTAGTCATTTTACCTTCTTGTTAATCTCTCTTGTTGCTTCTCTTGATCAAAGTTTTCGTCTTTTCTAGTCTCAAACCGCATCCCCCGAAAGAGACGATGCGCACTGGAACGCGGCGTCACATATAGACCATGATTCAGTTAACGGACACAATGGTCCTCCTGAATCTTCATCTTCGGGTTCCATAACTCGGCTTGCCTCCATAGATTCTTTTGACTCAAGATGGTAAGACACTAAGCCTTTTCTTTAAAAGGGATTATGGTATTTTAGATCTTAAACTATATATCTGACCAAATTATTGTTGAAAAAAGCTTTTAACTATCAAAATAGATTTTTAAATCTTGAATTTTGGTAAACCAAGTTTTTAAAACTCTATCGGATTTTTAAATCAAAATGAAATTTTAATCACAAAATTAAACCATAATCTCAAAGTTTAACCATAAAATCTGAATTTGGATTAATTAAACTGTAATTTAATGTTTAAATTTGAACCACAAACTTTGCCCGGTTGGTGAAAAAAACCATCAACTTTCAAAATGGATTTTTAAACCATAAACTTTGATAATTGAGTGTTTTTAAACCCTAAACCTTAATAACTAAGTTTTTTAAACCGAAATCTCAAATTTAAATTTTAAATTATAGTTTAATTAATTTAAATTTGAAATATATTTTTTTTGTTAAAGTTTGAAACTATGGTTTAATTTTATATTAAAAGTTTAATTTTAATCTAATAAATCCCATAGGGTTTAAAAATCCTGATTTACAAAGTTCATGGTTTAAAAAACTATTTTTAAAGTTGAGGGTTTTTTTTCATCAATCCGACAAAGTTCGTGGTTTATTTTACCATAATCCCAAAAAATTTAGCGTCTGGTTATCAAAATTCAGGGTTTAAAAAACCATTTCCATGTTTTTCTTCACTAAATTGAAACAGTTCAAGGTCTAAAATACCGTAATCCCTTCTTTAAATTCAGGATCTTGGGTTTAAAACTTAACCCGGTCTCTCATATATTTGGTTAAACAGGCAACAGTTTCTTGATCCTGGAGAATCAGTTCTTATGATATCTGCAGTTAAGAAACTAAGGAAAATCACTAGTAAGAAAGTGCAGTTAATACTGACGAATAAACCGAAACTGATCTACGTTGATCCAGCAAAGCTTTTTGTAAAAGGGAACATAATCTGGTCAGATAATTCAAATGATCTCAATGTTCAAGTCACTAGTCCTTCTCATTTCAAGATTTGCACTGTAAATCCATGGCTTTTCTTCATTTTTTTCATTTCTTGATTTGATTTCAAGATTTTTTGTTGACTTTTTGTTTTGTTTTGGCAGCCGAAGAAGGTTTTATCGTTTGAAGATTCTAAACAACGAGCTTTACAATGGAAAAAGGCGATTGAAAGTCTTCAGAATCGTTAGAGATTTTGCAGTGATTAAATCTTTAATTATTTGTTTATTTTCTTTTGTTTTTTATTTAATTTAACCACACAACATCTTCGTTGTATTTCATGGAGATGAAAGAGTATTTTTTTTTTCTCTGTCTTTTAAGGAGATTTCTTGGACTATTAAGTTTTTGTTCTTTTGATCCAAGAGGTAGGAGACGATATTGAAGAGTGTAGCAGTAAAAAGAGAGTTCTTTGTTTGTGTAGACACTGCAAAAATGTGTACTGATTTTGTCAATTTTGATTCTTTTACTTGACTAATATTTGATTTTTTTTTTTTTGCACAACTAATATTTGATTTATATGAAAGTGTATATTAATAATAAGTATTTTAAACTTCGATTAAAAAAAACTTCAAACTATTAAAATAGTTTTTATAAACTTTACGTGGGGTTTGTAAATTGAAATTTCAAATCTAAATTTAGAACCACGATCTAATTAATCCAATTTAAATTATATTTTTGACTATAACTATGAAACTAGAGTTTATTTTTGAAACAAAAGTGCAATTTTTAAAAATGAGTTTTTAAATTGAAATCTTAAATCTAAACTTATTGTAATCTAATTAATCCAAATTTTAATTATATTTTTGGATATAGTTATGAAATTAAAGTTTATATTTTCAGATAGAACTTTATTTTTTACCTTAAAAATATTTAGTTAAAACAATATGGTTTATAGAGTTTAGAATTTAAAAATCATAATGAAAAGAAAGTTTTTTTCGCCAAATAAAAACAATTCAGAAATTAAAATATCGTAATCTCTTAATTCAATAATTTCAAACTTTATTCATTTAACCAAAAAAGAAAGAATCATGTATCTAAGCAAAAGTGTAGTTATAAATCAGAGGTTACCACTTACCAGACGACTCTATCTTAAGGTGTATATAACTGCCCCAGCCGCGACCACACTAGAAGGTCGCGACCTTAAGCCTTTACAACATTCCTAACTTTGCTATACGCAAGCGTCCATGTCCATGTTCCACAAAACTCAAGGCCACACGCCATTTCTTTAGCCTGTTTTTATTGATATTTGCTGATCCTCATTTTGGAGCTGTGTTACCATGGCTGCCATGGCTTATTCTGTTAAAAATACAGGTGTTGTTGTTGTTGTTGGGGTCGTGGTTAAGAGATTTTGAGATTCTTCATTCAGATCTGAAGTAGCTATCTTGTATATCAACACGATCAAACGCGTCGAAGTTTGCTTTTAACCCGATATATTGGCTTCCGGCTTGAGCGCATCCCCGGTCAGGCCATTGACATTCTCCTTCTCTTGTACGTAATGGACATAAAGCTTGGCAAGGTCTTCGTGTTCTTGAGTTTCCTGATCCGTTTTCTTCTTGCATTAGTTGGATAGATACTGAGACATCTGAGTCACCGTATTGTTGTCTTTCTCGTCGTCTTAGAGGATTCTCTGATGGTCTTTCGAGAGGGGAAGAGCATCTTCGTGGATCGTCTTCAACGTCGAAGTTAACTTTGCAGCCTAGTGATTGTACGGCTCGTGATAAGGCTGTGAATTCCTTGGTGGCTTTGCTTGCTGATTCTTTAGCAGACCAGCTTGTACGCCTTTCTCTTAGTAACTCTGCACTTAGTGACTCCATTGCGAAAGAGATTTCGTCTACTCTCCTTTCTGCTGCTGCTTTCTCCTGTTTCAATGAAGTTCAAACCACTAAACTATTACACACCAATGTGAAACTTGAAACCAATCCTATCAAAAGATGAATGAGGAGTCACAGTTCGTGACCAATCAAGGGTTTGTTCGTTGCGCAGCGACGGACGAAGAGTACGTAATGTTATTCGTTTACTTGTTGTTGGTTCAGCGACGTGTTTCGACATTGAGTTTCAGCGACGAGCGATTTAAAATTAAAATCACTAAAAGTTTAGCGTTTAATTTTAATCGCCGAGACTTGTTGTCCAAACTCGTCGTTGAACCAACGACAGATAAATGAACATGTTCAGCGACAAGTTTGACAATAGGTCTCAGCAACATGTCGTTGAACTAATGACAGGTCTCAGCAACACAATGCTGAACCAGCAACGACAAAACGAACGTAAATTTCCATTGCTGTCGTCTGTTGCTGTCTCCGAGACAAGCAAACGAACAGACCATAAGAAGTATGAAGTTACCTTTTGCATTTCAGAATATTTCACTGTCATGGCTCTACATTGGACTTCTATATCTGCAGCTTTAGCTTCGACAGGGCAGGACCAACGAAGATGGAACTGAGGCCAAAGTGTAGGGGCAAGAGCTGCTGCTGGGGGTAATAATGCGCCATCGTATCTCAAGGGATCGTAGAACGGGTTACAGTGGATATGAGAAGTTCCACTAGATGAACGCAGATCAGTTAAGTACGCCCAAAGACATCCACTAGTTTCAGCAACTCCACATTGTTGCCTCTCTTTTTCACTGAAATATCACAGTAGCGGTGTCAAATCTCATAATATAAAAACAGTTATTTTAACCAATGTTCTAAAAACCGCTCTTAGGACCTGCCTAAATTCCGATTAATCCCGCATCTGCCTAAATGGCGCCTAGATTATTTTTAACGTCTAGGCGCTAGGCTCCTGTTGCACCCAACGATTTTTTGAACCTTAACTTTTACAGTCACTTAGGCTATTTGTTGTCCCATCTCACAGACAATAAACTCTACTTAATGACTATTTACTGCAGCTTGCGTATGGAAAGAACGATTACCTATTGCAAAAGAAGTTCCCAAAACGACATGAAAGCAAGCAGTCCATGAAATCCACCAAGAAAGTCTGCAAGAAAATATTGAATGCAATGAATGCTATTACCGAAGAAACTGAACATCATTGTTAGGTATGTGTTAGAACTCATACATACCGGAGAAAACTCAAACGCAGAAGGATACATCCGCATTAGCTGTGAAACACTATCAACCCACTGCAAACACATGGACGTGAAAAAAATATAAGCTGTTGGTCCAACCACACGTTTAAGTAGGATCGAAACAAACCGAAAAGATTACTTTAATTGCAAGTAATAGATTCTCACCTGCAAAAATATAGGTGAGTAATTGTTTTGCGCATGGGCGGCGCTTGGAGCTTGTGAGGGTCCTGCTCCCGGAGGTTGCCGCACTGGAGAGGAAGGGAAGTTTCCAGTAGAAGAAGACATTCTTGGTAAGTCAAAATTACTAGATCCCGATATGTTTGGCATCCCTACACGGTCTGAAAACGGGTGACCAAACGCAAGCCAATCCTTCTCGACGAGAGCCTGATTGTCAGGTCCATGGAAACATTATATAAGATAATTAAACAAGAATCTAACGAAGGCTAGCATCCTCGTTCGCTGTACCATGGATATATACTATGAGTAGTGTTTGATATTATTTTCAGTCTTATTAACAAACAAATGTAATCATCAATTTCACAACTAAAACATAAAAATGAGTAACAATGTCATGCTTAAGTGAAAATCCAAAAACTCGAATTGGTTAAACGCAGTCACATGTAAAGATGAGAAATGCATTCACCAAAATAAGCACAAGTAATACCTGAAAGCCAGCAAATGTCCTGTAGTATGGATCAAGTAATAAGCATGCAAGAGAAACCAGCTGAGTTGTTCTATCCCATCCATCACTGCACAATGGCATACAACAAGTCATGAAATAACAGGTAAAATATGCTGATTATAAGCTTCCGCTTAAGAGATGATTCTTCCATTAAAATAGCTGGTAGTGACGTGAACTCAAGAAAGCTAACCTGCAGTGTACAAGAACTGATGCCGACTCCATGGCAACACGTGCAGCAATCCATGCCGCACCAGCTAAGACGCTCTGGATGTGTATCAACCAACCACTATCTCCGAGTAAGGATACTGAAGCAGACATACTACTAAGATTGCCTCCTCCCCATGTCCAACCACCATGTCTCTGCAGATTCCACGCTTACAGATATCTTAATAATAAGCAATGATAGAAACAAAAAATGTACAATAGATCCGAGTGTCTCCTCTAACCAAACTTCGTCTTGAAGACTGATACATCTAAGGATAAAGACCCCATGAGCTTATGAATCTCAGTGTGCAAAAAGAAGGCTAAGGGGCAAACTTTCATTTGTGACAGTTATGTTAAACAATGCCCCCATGCTATAGGTTTGATTCAGCGAGGCACATCCTATCTTAAGGTAAATTTTGTATCCATAACAATATTGATTAGAGAGAGATCCTGGATATTCAGTACTCACCAAGAAGGACGACGTTCCATCAGATGACGTTGTACCGTGCATATCCAAATAATCTCTGAGGCGGGAAAAGCTCTCTCTCATTGCATGTATATTGTCTATGCCAAAGAAAACAATCTGGAGAAAGAAAAACCGTTACTAAAATTAAGCAACTCTCTAGAAGATCAAGATTCTGGATAATTTACTGACTTCTGATTGAAAGTAATTTGAAGATGATTCTGAGCCACCTCCCATTGCTCCATTTGCTAATGCATTTTTTCTGGGTCTTGCATCGGCAATATAAAGCTTCCTACAAAGTCAAAACAAGATGAGTTAAGCCATGTCTGTAAATATCAACCTTATGGATAAGCTCGTCACATCCATGTGAAATGAAAAAAACTATCAAGCCAATTGGAGATCCAACAACGGAAAGGCAGTTTTATTGTAAGCGCCTTTCAATGCATTTAGAAGATAATCACGGAACTAGCAAGACCAATATGAGTACGATAGTTCTTCAAAGTGTAGAAAACATAAAGGACAAGACAGGTAAAAGTTAATCAGACTGAAGGATGCATCTGAAGCTCACCTTCGTGTTCCCTTACCACCAGCTAACTGAGAGCAGAATGCAGCAACGAGTTTCTCATCAAAATTACTGTAGAAAAAAAACAAGCCAAACTTCAGTATGCACAGTGTAAGGACTATGAGACTGAAAATTAAAACTTCAGTGTCTACTCATCAAATTCAAAAATTTTATCTACCTCCTCATATTCATCATGAGACCCACTAAAGGTTGTGATGAACGTGCCATTACAGCTCCAGTTCCTGCAGTGAAGACCAAAAGCAACTAGTCGATGAGGAAGCCATATCACCAAGATATAAATGAAAGCAACCAGATGATCTGAATGTTGACCTGGCTGACACCATGTGATCACAGGTAAGCGACATCTTGCCCGGAAAGAAGACGCTTGGAGCAGCTCCGCATCACTATCAGCAGCCGCGATATGTTAGATCTTGTCAGTATTCACAGGAAGGTGGTCTAGTTCCAAAAGGAAACTAAATATTTTTGTAGAGCTCATAAATATGAATGAATAGGTATTCAAAGTCTGTAAAGACTTAGTGTCCTACCTTATGGATTTTGGAACCATTAAAGCAAACGGATAGGTCTGACACAAGTTATAATTGGAGTTCAAGTCAGTTATCCGCCACAGCTCATTGGACAATGTGAATGATCCATCTTCAATCATATGAGTTGATGCTCGGATTGAACGTTTTCCAAGGAGACGGAAATATTCATTAAGCAGTCTTTCCTTTGGGTTTTTGTTGCCGAATTTGTAAGGACCGCATGCAAAAGCATAAAATTCCGATACTCTTTCTGGCTTGCTACTCTTCAATAATTGATCAAATACAGCTCGTCTCTACAACATTATGATTATAAGGTCATTCAGATTTCAAGAGGACTTGAGTAAGGCAATTCGAAGAGGAATCGAGAAAGTTTTACCTGCTTAGTTCGACGACGAAAGCCATAAACAATTATCCTCATGTCTTTTCCTGCAAAATGCAAGTGATTAACAACATATAAAAAGAATCACAGCAACGTGAATTTTCAGCTAGATGCAACAATATGGCACGCAAAACTACTCAAAATCAGCTATAGAAAATAAATAAGTTCGAGAACATACCAGTGACCTGTAAAAGACGTCTTGGTGGATTCTTGTCAGATTGACGAGCGTTTGATTGCACCTTTAGCACCTAAGTACGTCAGAAATGAATCAGAAAATTACATGAAACAACAGCTTAAAACCCCATAGCCTAAACTTCACTATTATAATCACCTAGCACTGTCCCCAGGAATATAGCAACTGACCGTTTTGTTAAACTTCTCGATAGATGCCAATGGAATTGTGCCAAGTGGAATAACCTTTCTGGTTCCTTCACTCTTCACAAAGATAAACAAACTAGGTCATCACAAGTACAAGGACGCATACTTGAGAATTAAAGACACACAGCAGGATTCGTTAATGATACTAAGTTTAAGACTTGGATTATTTACACTAACACGGCAAAATGCATAAAATCAGCTGAAATTTTGCCCATGGCTTACAAATTTAGATGTTATACGAAATGACACAAATAAGAAATAGAAGAAAACAATATCATACCAAAAACAGTATACGGAAATTCGTCACCAATAGAGTTCCCGCCTCATCAGTGTTCATAAGGACAACTCCATAACTCTGAAAAACAAGTTCCAAAATCAAAGAAAAGATACAATTTCAGAAAAAATCTCCATAAACAAGTACCCCAATAGTAGATTTCCAAGAAACGAGGATGAGAGATGCATGCCAAGTCTCAAATTCCAAAATCGACAAATGGGAACCATTCAACAATTACTACTGGAACGAATTCTAATTAAGAACAGATCACTTTGACCAACTCTAAAAACATACCTCGACGGTTACTGTCTCCGATTCCAGCAAGCAACTCAAATTCGCGAAAGATACTGATCGTGAAACCGGTTGCTACCCATTGAAAAAGACCCAAAAAAACAACAATTAGACTTTCAACAATTGATCCACGAATACTTTTCTTCTGAATTATAAAACGCCATTCCCGTATTCTCGTTTACAATTGTGTAAAGGGAAAAGCGTGAGAAACCCTAGAATTTGGGTAAAATTGAAAGTGTTTAAGAACACTAATACCTCGATCTGGGTCCATTCAAGCGCATCCCAACTACCGGTACCTTCCATTTTCTCATAATCCTGCGATTCGCGTAACGTCCTTGATCTCCCAGGCGGTGGTCTCGGCGCCGTCATCAGAGAGAAATCGTTGAAAGAGAAACGGTGACGAAGCTTTCACCTGCCGATCAAAGGAGAGAGCAAAAACGACGGAATTGTCTTACAACAACAACAAATAATACGACGCAGTTTTAGTACAGCCGTTGTCCCTCGATTTTTCTCCTTTTGTACTCTCTTTCTTTTCTTTATAAATTACAAATATTAATCAAATTAAGTAAATAAATTATTGAGAAATTATCTAAAATAAACTTTTGGAACAAGTGATATTGCAAAATACACTAATGTTAAATTTTTTTTATTTATACACTTAATTATGGATGGTAAGACAAATATATCCTTTTAATTATAAGGTAAGTATATTAAAAGATCCTTGATGTATTAAAATTAATTATAAGGTAAGTATATTAAAACACACTTAAAGTAGCTTTAGGGTTTAGGGTTTAGGATTTAAGGTTTAGAGTTTAGAGTTTAGAGTTTAGGGTTTAGGGTTTAGGATTTAGGGTTTAGGATTTAGGGTTTAGGGTTTAGTTTAGGGTTTATGATTTAGGATTTAGGAATTAGGGATTAGGGTTTAGGGTTTAGGGTTTAGGGTTTAGGGTTTAGGATTTAGAGTTTAGGGTTTATGATATACACATATATATATCCTTAATTAAAATATAATTAATTATGATATCTTTAATTACATGTAATTAATAGTATATTGATGTATTTAAGGAATAATGATATATTTGTTGTAATTAATGATATATTTTATATAATTAATGATATATTGATTCTAAATTGTAATAAAGGTAAATATGTACTCACAACTTATTTTAAGTGTATTTTTAATGAATGTCAAATCTTTAGTTTAAAAGCATCAAAACACTATCCAAAAGTGTATTTTAATAATTGTCCCTAAATTATTTCTCTTATTAATCTTGAATTATTTTAGTTATTTGAGTAGAAAAATCATTTTAATTATTCGAGTAAAAAAAATCATTTTAATTATATTAAAATATATTTTATTTTAACTTTATTTTCTTATAAAAACATGTAATTATTTGTAAACAAAATAAATCAATCTTATTGGGCAAAAAAAAAATCAATTCATACATGATAAATTATGTTATTTATTCTTATCATTATAATATTTGAGTCACTAATTTAATTTTGATTTATTGTAATGTTACATAATTTATAAACATTTTAATGGGAGAATTTATCTTTACATTATTATATAAAATAAAATGGATATTGTCACCGTCTTAATAACAAACTACGAAACTATCAATCACAGATGTTAGTTAATGATTTGAATAACAATTTGAATTGTACTCATATACTAATATTTTTTAACGACATTTAATAATAGTTTGTTATATTTTAAGAATATATATATATATATATATATGTATATATACTCGTTTCGATTTAAAAATCCAAAAAGTCGACCAAATTTGCATACTCATTACTCAGTCGAATTTAAATAAATAAATAAAAGAAATGGTTCGATCCTTTAGATATAAATATAAATAGTCAACACCAATGTCAAGAACATTCTTAACACGAAAAATGTACTAATAAAGAATTTTGAAATGCCGTATCCCATTATTTTTAATATCTATTTATTTTTAATAAACTATAAGAATTAATCGTGTTTAAATAATAATTCGAAGACATATAAAATAATAATTCTAGAAAAAATCAAAAGAATTTTAATATCTGAACCTTACTATTTCTAATCAATCATTTTTTTCTTGTATTTATGTTTTTGCACAATTGTGAAAAACATTATATATTTGTATTGTTTTGTTTTAAATATCATTTGTTTTTTTTTTTTTCCGTCGAATAAATTTCCATTAATTTTTTAATTGTTTATGATTGACATTTCTGCCCTTACATCATTAAGAAGAGAAGGAGAAAAAGTTTGGAGAGACGATAGCTGTGTAATTGACGAAGGTTCTCCCCAATTTTGCTATTTTGTCGGCAATCTTGTTTCTTGTCCGTGGCTGATACACGAAATTGACCCAATCAAACCTTTTCCTGAGCTCTTGTATGTCTTCCTTGAAGATTCAACTCTATAGTATGAAATTTGAATCCCGGTACCATAAAGAGAGAAGCGTGAGACTTACCACCAATTCACGATGTCTTCGACTCATTATAGTCTTATAACATCATTTTAAATTATAAAGTTATTTTAAATGTTGTTGGTGAAATATTAATTCTAAAAACACTTTTTTCTTAAAATCAGTTTCCCCGATATTAAAACATAAAAACTACATTAATTCATTTTTTATTATATTATAATAAGGGAAATTTAGCAAAATAAACATCTCATATGCCTTTTGAGTATTATAGACATTTGAAATTCAGTTTTAGTTTTATAGACACCACATAATTAACAATGACGATAATGCCCCTGTAATTTATTTACCCTAAACCC
>KE151777.1:41754-51761 GCA_000411095.1 Aethionema arabicum | reverse complement strand
AATTTCTGAATAGTTGTCTGACCAAGTATCGCATGATCCGTAGAATCCTAAGTTTAACGTTTTTAGATTATTGTTTTACGTCGCATTTTAATTTCGCTGCTGTCCGCTACCCATCTTCAATTCGTTTGCGTCCTAGCTTAGATTTTAATTTCGAAATTGCATGCTCAGTTCGCCTCCCGTGGATCGACACCTAATACTACTACAACACCCCTTGTGGTCGGGTAAAGTAGAAGGTTTATAAATTTTAAAGTTAATCACGTCCAACACCATAGCACTAAACCTCGCTCGTGATCAGAGAGCAGCAGATTTCGAGAAAATCTAAGATAACTTATCAGCAAAGTCATCAATTTTCCTGGTATCTTTCATTTTGATGTGATCAAACTCCACCATTAAAGTTTGGAGTCCTGCTTCTTTGACCCGTTTGGCTCTTACCTGTTGCGTCTTAATCGTGTCTCATACTTGCTTCATTGTTTCTAGCTCCCCAACATTCAATATCAGCGTTTTAGGAATCGATTGAAATAACAAAGTGATAGCCATGTCGTTTTTGTCACTATCATGTGCTCGTGTTTCTATGAATTTCCAAACCTTAAGTACCTTTAGTAAGATCTTCATTCTCATAGCCCACACCGTGTAGTTTTTATACTTCAACATAGGACACTTAATAGAGGATGGTCCTCTATCTTTTCATTTCTCTCTCACAGTCTCACGAATGTCTCCCATGATGTCAAAGCTCTGATATCAACTATTGGAGTTAACATCGTTTTGAGAAGACGAAGATAAAGAATTACTCTCTTTATTTCTTTAAAGAAAATTATTCAAAATCATAGACTCATAAGGGTATGTCACATCTTAACATCTCTTAATATAGGAAACTTATAATCCTAATCCTACTAAAACATAAATTTAGATAACTCCTTAACATATTTAATCTTTATCTTTTATCTTTTATCTTAATCAAATCTTGATTAAGATAACTTCACATCTTAAGCTATCTTCAAGCTTAAGTCATAAAAAAATTACATGACAAATTTATGATTTTTGCTATATATATAAATATATATATATATATATATCAGTACAAGAAAATGGGTCGAATTGCAAGGGTAACTTGTGAGGAAAACCGTTTCAACACAAATTTTTGTTGGAGTTGCAGGGGTTTTACGATGGTTAAGGGGGATATCGCAAAACCACCACAAAAATTTCGTATTATTGCGACGACACAAACCATCGCAAACTTGCGAAATTTTTGTGGTGGTTTCGCTAAGAAAAAGCTAATCCCCCGCAATATCTTCGCAATCTTGCGAGAGTTTCACAACCTTCGCAAACTTGCGAGGCTTTTGCCGTGGTAATTTTCATCGCAAGCGCTAACATTGTAAGTCCACTGCATTTTGCGAGGATTTTGCGGTGTTGTCGACATCTTATTCTCGAAGATATTGTACCCTCGCAAATCAATAGCAAATTTGCTATGGAATTCCGGTAGAAGTAAAAAACCACCGCAATATCATAACAAGATTGCTATGGTATTGTGAGGGACTCGCGACCCAGTGCAACTCACACGCAATACCATAGCAAATTTGCTATGGTATTGCGGTGGTTCAGTTAAATACCATCACATTTCCAGCCCAAATTATTTTTTTAAACCCTAAACCCCAACCTTAAAACCCTAAACAAGGTTTGAAAATGTTTAAAAATAAAGCAGAATATACATTTATATATTAACGAATCTAAACCCTAAAATAAATGCAATTGAGATAAAAAAAATGTATATTCTCCTTATGTTGTACTAATTACTTATGATGAAAACAATTATGGTAAAAAAAATTGTATGGACTTGAAATTTATGTCGACAAATATTATAATTGATTTAATGATCAGGTTTTACAATTTAGTACTGATTAATGTTAAAAAAAATTTCAAAAGAGTAAGGATTTGCGGTGGTTTTCAGGATTCCATCGCAGTTCTATAGCAAGTTTGGTATGGAATTGCGGTGGTTCAGTTAAATACCGCCGTATTTCCACCATAAATTCCTTTTTAACCCCTAAACCCTAACAAGATTTATAAATGTTTAAAAATATAGCGGAATATACGTTGATATATTAACTAGTCTAAACCCTAAAAAATGCAGTTGAGGTTAAAAATGTATATCCTTAGTATATTGTATGAATTACTTATGATGAAAACGATTATGGTAAAAAATTTGTATGGACTAGAAATTTATGTTGAAAAATACTATGATTAATTTAATGATTAGTTTTTACAATTTGGTACTAATTAATATTTTAAAATTTTTTTTTCAAAAGAGTGGTATTGCGAGTGAGTTGCGTTGGATGGCCAGTCCATCGCAATACCCGCGTAGATTTTTTATGGATTTGCGAGGGTTTTTTTAGTATATACCCTCCCTCATTTTTTCGTGATTTCTTCTTCCTTTCTCTCTAGTTTCTCTCTCATTTTAGCGATTTCTTCTCCGTTTCCGCAAGTGCTTCTTCGGTTCCGCGATTTCTTCTTCTTTTCTCTCTGATTTCTCTCCTTTGGAGTGTTAATTTTGAGGGTTTTTCATCTTAACCGATTTGAAGTGTTTATTTTCTGTGATGTGGATTGATTTTTCACGATTTAATGTGTAGGGTTCGCGATTCAGCCGCTGTCGCCGCTGACATATGACCCTCACCAACCCAGTTTACCCGACGGCCCCTTCCCTCTAATTCTTCCGTTAACTACATTATTTTTGGGTAAATCTTGTTGTTTGCTCAATTTTAATATTGGTAAGGAATTTCGAATAGTTAAAAAAAAAATTAAAGTGATATTTGGAATCTAGATTGTAGGTTGTTAAATTTCGAATATTTGGAAATAGTTTAGGTTAGTTAAAAAAGTTTAGATTCGTTTTAATTTTAAGAATGTTTAGAGAGAATTTGTGCTCTACAGACACAAATTCCATATTTTGCACATATACACATTGTTACTTTATAGCCCACAACACACTTTTTTTGGGACAATTTTACCCCTTGTTCTCCAAAATCCAATCCTAATATATGGAGACTAAAAAACAAATCTTCATCGTTCTACAAAAACAAAAGTGCGATATTTGGGTACTCTCTTCCATCTTTGACGAAAGCTGGGTTTTGCAAGTAAAAGTTTTCACAAGGCGATTTCTGTGTTTCATAGACGACGACGAGTTCTTCGGACCAAATCTCTCTGAATGGCAAGGTGATTTCTGAGTTTAGGGTTTGTTTTTTATTTCCTTTCTCTATTATGGATGGGTTTTTTATTTCTGAGACCAAATCCCAGTTATGTTTTCTTCATTTGAATGTATGGGTTCTTCCTTTCTCTATTTGCAATATCAAATGAGATCCCATGTCAAATATGGGTTTTTATGTTGGTTGCAAATCTTGGGTTTTTAACTGAAATTTTTGTTGTGTTCTTATGTGTTCGTTAAAGTTGTTTTGTTTTTTTTGTTATTTTAGACTTTTGGATCTGAAACCTTTTCACTGTAAAACTTTTGGATCTCATGATTTCAGTCATTTTACTGTAAAATGGGGGAAGATATAAGGTGTTATAAGGTGGTTCAGAAACAAAATCATAAGCTGTTAATTGATGGGTTATAACTGTCTACCATAGCGAAAATGTCATTTATATCAGCTGATTACCAACACATGGTTCAGGTAAGATGATATAAACTGCCATATAACATCTTATGACATTGTTTATAAGCGATCATAAGCTGTTATATGATGTCTTATAAGAGGCTTCCTTATTGAGAATGCCATTTATATTGGTTTTTACCAACATATGCTTCGTGTATTATGTGATAAGGTTCTTTATAACTGCTTATGATATTGTATATTAGTTGTAATAAGGTGTTTTATAACAGTATTACAGTTCGTTTAATATTATATAACTGTTTATAACATTGCTCACCTTTCTAATGTCTTTGTCATGTATTTGTAGGATATTTGATCTTAATTTCTTATGTGGAGAATGGAGGTTTACTGACCGTGTTAAGTGAGAGTTTACTGTCGATGATCTTAAGGAAGGATCATTGAGTAGAGTGGATGTCGATTTTTGTTTTCGAGATTTGATTGCAGTCGTTTTTGAAGATTATGACATGGACGAGGCATTTCACTCTGTTTTTATTTCTTATAAGGTCAATTGACTTTCACTTGATGACTTACCATCATTATACATGTATTTTGAAGGCAAGCAAAGAAAATGTAAACATTATAAGATTGATTATAACTGTCTATGACATGTCATATGCCATCTTAATTATATTGTCTCTTTACCCATATATCAGGAGAAAAATTTATTATATGTCAAAATCACTACTTTATAACTGCTTATGATTGATACGTTATAACATTACTGCTATACAACATTACTGATTTATCACTGCTCATGATTTAGTTAACTATTGGATGACTATACTTTATGTTTGAAAATTTATTAGAGGTTACAAGTTGTACCTTTTAATTTAAATTTACGAACAAAACCCAGTTATTAGAGGTTATAAACACCACTGTTACTTAAGCTAATAAAATAGGTCAAATAACATCCCTTACACTGTCGATATCGCGACATAAATACATACAAAAATATCAAAACACTGTTTGTTGATTGTCGAGGGTCGTAGAGTTTCCTATTGCTTCTCCGGGTGTATGCAATTTTTGCTTTTTACTTCAATGGTCTCTTATCAATGACTTCCTTGCCCAATAGTTATCCACTTGGAATCAACCCTCTCTTCGAAGCAATAGCCTAAAGTGCGGGAAATCAATAGAATGGAGTTAGCACATGTTATAAGGGTAGTTATAACTCAATATATCAACAGGTTATAAAGTGGGGTATAACTTCTTATAACAGCATGTTATAAGGTGGGTTATAACTTCTTATAACAACATGTTATAAGGTGGGTTATAACTTCTTATAACAACCTGTTATAAGATGGGTTATAACTTCTTATAACAACCTGTTAAAACGACGAAATCTATTTTCAATTCTACCAATACAACGAAACCTTACACATTTGAAATCTATGAAATCCTAATTTCTAATGAACACGAAATCGGCCACCCAATACCTTTTTACTCCCCAACCCCCGTAATAAACATCATAAATTCCAAAACCCATGAAAAATCCTTTCAATTTGCACAAATCAAAAACCTATCCACGCTCACAAACAAACCTATTTCCTTGTTATAAGATATTAAACGATGTACAAAATCAACGTGAAGCGGCTGATATATGATATCATAAAGGCCTATTTGGTTGTTATAAGATATCATAAAGACCTATTTGGTAGTTATAAGATATTAAACGATGTACTGACATGTTATATGCTATCATAAAAGGCTTAATGTGAAGTTATAAGATATCATAAAGGTTCAAAATGAGTGGTACCGTTAGGTTACTAAAAAACTTACCCCTCCCGGATGTTCTTCTCCATTTGATGTCATCCTAACCTGCATATTTCAAAAACAAAGACATATAGAACACATCAAACGACGAAATCTATTTTCAATTCTACAAATAGAACGAAGCCTTATAAATTTGAACTCTATGAAGGTCTAATTGTCTAAAAAACACAAAATCAGCGACCCAAATACCTTTTTACTCCCCAAATCCCTTAAGAAACACCTTATTTTCCGAAACCCACGAAAGACCCTTTCAATTTGCAAAAAATCGAAAATCCAGCTAGCTCAAAAACAAATCCTAAGATCTGAAAATACCTTACACTTGAAATAGATCTTCACTCGCCGCCAAAGTCGTCGTCGTCCTGCTTGAAATCGCCGTCGTCCTCTACAAATCGCCAATTCGCGGAGCCCAAAATCGCCCTTTTTGTCTCCCTACAAAAGCAGCGAGAGGTAAATCTAAAATCTTTCAAATAGTGTAAAAAGTGAAACGATATTAGGTTAAAATTATAGGGGGTACAATTGTAAACATCTATTTTTCATTTATTTTATGCATTTAAAAAAAACACCTTTGTGTATTTGTGCAAAACACACTTTCTAGTATCTAATAGTGCAAATTTCCCATGTTTAGATTAGGTAAAAAAAATTAGATTCGTTTAAGCAATTTTAGATTACTCTTAAAAAAACTCTTGTATAGTTAAAATAATTTTAGATTAGTTTAAGAATTTGTAGATTAGTTTAATAATTATTAGATTAGTTTAAGCAATTCAAGATTAATTAAAAAAAATTATTTTAAGAAACTAAAGTGAGATTTAACAAATTAAAGTGAGTTTAAAAAAAAATAAAATAAGGTTTAAAAAATTAAAATAAAAGTTAAAAAATTAGAGTGCGGTTTACAAAATAAAAGTGAATTTAAAAAAATTAAAATGAGGTTAATTGTAGATGGAGGAGAAAAACAATACATTCAGTATCTTGCCCGGAGAGGAAGTTCCACCCCTAGGAGACGCGGAGCAGAAGATTGTACGTTTGGACCGGAGCTAGAACTATCTAAGCCGTCATGATCCCAACTTTACCGCGGCGATCCTCGAGGATCCCGAAAGCACTGACCCGACCCCCGACGAACGTGATGTGGTATTGTAGTTTCGTTTTGAATATTTATCTTTTTATCGGATGTTTATCTTTGGTTGTTTTGGATTATTTTTTTGCTGTTTCGAATTATTTTTATTCTTAATATATATTCAATTTATCTCCAATTAATTTTTTTAATATATAATTTATATAATAATTAAGGTATAATAATTAAATTAAATTAATTATAATATACATTATTAACTTAAATATAAATTTCATAGATGCATTCGCAATAACTTCGCAAAACGACCTTCGCAATACCCTCGTAAAGTAACCCTCGCAAGACAATCGCAAATGTGCCATCGCTATACCCTCGTAAACAATACCCTCGCAATGCATTCGTAAGGTGGACCCTCGCAATACACTCGCAGAAGAGATCCTCGCAATACACTCGCAAGGTTGCGATGGTATTTATACATTCCCAATATTACGAGGGTATCATTACCCTCACAAACTTCTGACGGATTTGCGAGGAAAACCCTTTTGCGAGGCTCAATTGGGGATGGTTTTTGCGAATTCGCTATTCCATCGTAAATTCTCATTTGCTACATAATTGCTAGGGTATTTACCCTCACAAAANCACAAAATAAAGTTTTTTTCTTGTTATATATATATATATATATATATATCTTTTAGTAAATGGTAAATTTACCTTCAAGTACTAAATAACTTTATGACTTTTGCAAGAAAGAAAATAGTTTATAACTTTTATGTATTTAGTTATCTCTTTTTTTTAGCTAACCCGTAATTTATATATAACTGCATTGCTTTTTTTTGCATTACAGGAAATCAAAAGAGTCTATGCGAATTACAGTAAGAAATATGTTAGCAGAGAAGCAAATTTTTAGAACAACTTAAAAGTTACGTGCACGAGATATGCAAATTGACCTCTAAACAGAAGTTGTTCTAGTTTAGCTTCCTTAAGTCTTGGAGTGGCTGTCTTTTTTATGTTTTTGGAGCTGTTACGTTAACATTTTGCACAATCTTTGAGTTTTGTGCATTCTCTTTGATGTCATGTCTTTTAGGTTTGACTTGTGTTCTGTGAATCAAGGTTGGTTTTATTGCCTGCTTCTGAGACAGCGAACGTGTATTTAATTATCTCTTATATTCTTTTTTATATTGCCCTCGATATGTTACAAATTTTATATTTAGAAAAATTGAAAGATTTTGAACACAGACCATGGTTTTGGCCTTAAGATAATGGGATTAATCAACTAACCAACGAACTTGCGATTATGTTTTTGATCAACGAGAAGTGGTATGTGTGGTATTTGTGTTGATTTGGATCCAAGAAGACCACTTTTGGTAGTGATAACTATCTATACCTTTTTTGTAATACTAGATGGCATCCCGACCATGATTCACCTCAATCCAAGTAAATATTAATAGTTTGTTAAACTTTTCATTATAAGACAATATATGAGATAGCCAATGAACTTATAAATGTGGATAAATCATTTGTATAAACCATTTAATCTTAAGCAAAAATGTCAACTTGAATCTTAATATTTATACAAGTGTTAGAAAAAAGACAAAATTGCATATGATTCGGCAAAACCAATCTTAATTACAGACTCTATAACCTTAGAAAAACATCAACGAGAATCTTGGATGAATCCGTGAGAGTCTGGCATCCAGGGACGGATCCATAAATTGTTTTCACAGGGGCATAAAATTTATTATAAAAAAATAACTAAAAAACATTACTAGTTAATGATAAAAAAATGAATGATATACTAAAACAGAATAATGTTTTATAGTTGAAATCTACATTCACTCATTGTTTGAAATCTATTTATCACTTTATCGTTCGTAATAGATTCGAACAAATCTTTTTCAATGTAGCAAACTAAACAATCATTTAGAAATCGATCTCCCATTCGGTTGCGTAAGACTGATTTCACTAACTTCATTGCTGAAAAACACCTTTCAACACTTGCAATAGCGGCTGATAAGTTAATACTATCATGAAAAGTCTATAAACCAAAGAATGTGCCATATGTTTTTTTTGTTTGAACCATCAAATGAGCAAGATCACCAAGATTCCGTAAATCTTGAAACCGATTATCTTCTCGTACATTGTCGATGTAGATTCTAAGTTGTTGTTCAAGAGATAAATACTCTGTAGCACTAAACTCATTTGGATAAAACTGAGCCAATCTCACCAATTTTGCCATGTCAAATCGAGAAAAGGAATCTATAGGACTTATTGAAGCCATACAAGTTAGCAATTTAGTATATACTTCAGTAAAACGATCATTAAACTCCTGAAGCTGCAAATCCAGAATAGTATAAAAACAATTAACCTTTTAATGATGCAAATTGCTTATGCTATTTATTTTCCTTGGTCATTTTGAGTCAACATAATCTTCTTTCATCACAAGAATTTCAGCATTATATTTTTCACAAAAAGAAGTTACTTTACCAATAAGAGAATCTCATCCATTATCTCTAAGTTTCCGAAGTTCTCTCTTTGTAGATTCTACAAGTGACATAGCGTTAAAATATCCTGATCTTTCCTTTGTAAATCCATAGAAACATTCTCAGTTAGTCCCAAAATAAGTAACATCAATTGCATATAAAACAGACACTCAAATGTATGAAAGTATTTTAGAAGACCATGTGCTTGACGTCTTCTTGAATCTTCAATACCATCATTTTGGATGCATTCAAGGACTGCAATTACAGAAGGAAACAGCTCAACCAAACGCAGTAATGTTTTATAATGAGAACCCCATCGAGTGTTTCCTGGTCTTTGAAGAGAAAGTTCTTGATTCAATCCACTTCCAGTTGTAATGTTACCAATATTGACTCCTTCCTCTATTTTTTTCCGATGATTTTCCGAACCATATCTTTACGTTTGCAAGAGGCTCCAACAACATTCAACAATGTAGGAGTCATATCAAAGAAATCGCCAATCTCAAAGTATTTTTTTGCAACAACTACTACAACCAATTGAAGTTGATGAACAAAACAATGGACATAATATGCTGAATTGTTTTTCCTAGAAATCAATTATATGTAATCCCTTAAATTCACCTTTCATATTACTTGCCCCATCATAACTTTGTCCTAGCACTTTTTTTAAGATTAACCCATATCTTGCAAACACATCATCAATAACACACTTCAAAGACAATGAAGTTGTTTCTTTCACATGAATAACTTGAATAAATCTTTCTTTGATTGTTCTGCGTGCTTTTATCAACAAATCGGAAAACAAGAGCCATTTGCTCTTTATAAAAAACATCAGCACACTCATCTACTAATAATTGATCGGTGCGATTTTGTGACGATTTTATGACCCAATAAACCTATACTTTCACTAGATTTATCTTGATTTTGCAGGTTATTGAGTAGGAATTACACAAAGCAAGAGAAGAACACTTAAGAGGAAAAAGAGCTCCCAAAACAAGGAAAAATAGGCAAGAATTCGAGCAACATTAGAAGCCACACTTAGCACGAATTAATCGGAGC
>KE151777.1:20070-30721 GCA_000411095.1 Aethionema arabicum | reverse complement strand
CGGGCCGGGCTAGCCCGCGGGCTTTAGCCCGAATTGACATCCCTATAAAGAAGGTATAAATAAATTTCGGAAAAGAGT
Source organism: Aethionema arabicum (assembly GCA_000411095.1). Classification (NCBI taxonomy): domain Eukaryota; kingdom Viridiplantae; phylum Streptophyta; class Magnoliopsida; order Brassicales; family Brassicaceae; genus Aethionema; species Aethionema arabicum. The sequence goes on along the minus strand of KE151777.1, from coordinate 30,643 downwards.
TATGGATTAAACTGTAAGACTAATTTATAGTGCATATAAGATTATTTATATGCACACAACAATAATATACATGAGCCCTAGGATTTTTAAGCGATTAGATTAATTACATAATATGATCATGGTGTATAAGGACGATTATTGGAGTACCTCCACTCATTGCGGAAATGGAATGGTCAGAACATCTTTCGTAAGTGGTGGTGGAGTGGTAGTGTCCTCCTTTGATAACTTCGGAAATGGAGGATGACACATAGAACTTAAGTTTGGAGATTATGTTTTTCTCCCCTTGCCTATAAACCTTTCTTTACTTTATGTGTTGTGAACTTAATTTGTGATGCCAATATGATGGGCTAGAGGCATGTATTTATAGGTGGGGAGATGACCTAATTCTTTGAAATCCTTTAATCCTAACCATCCATCATGATTAAGCCTAAGGTAACAAGTGTTTAGACAAGTGTTATGCAATAATACTTGCTTAATGTCAATGCTTAAACATGTGTCATGCCAAGTGTTAAACTATGGCTCTTAATACATGCATATACTTTAGGTTTGACATGTGTTATTGCCACTAATCTCTTTATGACTAACACTTGTCCATAATTACGTAAAATAAATTAAGCTTCTAATTATCCATTATATATCTGTTTTACCAAGATAGTTAAGATTAACACTCCCATAAAAAAACATGGATTTACTAATGACTACACTTATAGGAAATGAATAAAACATAATATTCCTTACATTCTCCACTTGATCATTACTAAAATTCATCTCATAAGTTTTCTTCTTTATGGAATTATAAGGCCGACATAATATGCTAATCTTTAATCTTTATTTGGTCATCGTATGTATCTTGGCTAGTCAAACAACCAATGAGAGTCATGGCGGTCACACATTATTTTGCAACATGATCCCTTCCATGTACTATTACATTGATTCATTCATAGCTAGACCATAAACATTAGTAGAAGTTTATCATAATGGTCTCTTTAATGTCTATAAAGACGTATCCTGTTATCATAATTCCAAACACCTTAATGTGTCTACACATTGGAAACAAAATACACAAAGATGTAAAAGTCATAATTGAGTTCATAATATTGTCATATATAGGCTAAACATAAAACATACAACATAATTAGCTATCCTCAAGACCCATACTTTTCGCATGCTTCTGTAATATCTTAGGAGATAATGCTTTCGTAAATATATCTGTTATCATAAGTTCAGTGCCTATATGCTTAATGACAAATTTTTCTCTTTTAACATTTTCCTTTAGTGATAGATATTTAAGGTTCATATGCTTGGATCTTTTAGATATCCTATCATGTTTAGAGAAAAAGATTTCGGGTTGATTGTCACAGTAAAGAGTTAAGGGCTTGTCAACAAAACTTAGAGGCCCGAACTCAGACACAAAATTCCGCAACCAAAGTCCTTAAATAGAAGCCTCATAATATGCCACATATTCAGCCTCCATGGTTGATGTGTGAATCAATTCCGACTTTTGGATTTTCCATGATATGGGCCTCCCCCAAGGAGATACACATAACCAAGAGTGCAATGCCGAGAATCATGGCAACCACCAAAATCTGAATCGGAAAACCCAACCATCTGTGGATGTGTTTATTTCCTATATATGAGCATATAATTACTTGTTCCCTTTAGTTATCTCAATACTTTCTTTGCAGCTTTCCAATAAGCGAGTCCACGATTATTCTGAAACCTCGCCAACATGCCAACTGCATAGCTAATATCAGGCCTCGTACAGACCTGTGCATACATCAAACTTCCTACAAGCGATGCATAAGGATATTTTTGCATCTCATTAAGTTCCATTTCATTATGCGGACATTGCTTGAGATCAAGTCTGTCACCTTTCTACATAGAAACATTATTAGAAGAACACATCATCATACCAAATCTCTCAAAAACTTTATCGATATATGCTTTCTGAGACAGTCCCAAAATTCCTATTGTTCGATCACATAATATTTCAATTCCTAACACATAGGATGCCTCACCCATATCTTTCATTTCGAAGTTCTTAGACAGATACTTCTTAGTCTCACTTAATAGACCAAGATCACTACTCGCCAATAAGATATTATCAACATACAAAATAAAAAATATGAACTTACTCCCACTCATCTTGAGGTATATACATGGATTTGCTATGTTTTTTTGAAACCGAATTTCGTAATGGTTTCATCAAACTTTAGATACCATTGTCTCGAAGCTTGTTTCAGTCCATAAATTGATTTCTTTAACTTGCAGAACATATCTTTTTGGCCTTCAATTATGAAGCCTTCAGGTTGGCGCATATGGACTTCTTCTTGCAAGTCTCCATTTTTGAAAGGCGGTTTTCACATCCATTTGATGTAACTCTAAATCATAATGAGCTACTAATTCCATAAAAATTCTGAATGAGTCTTTCCTTGACATAAGAGAGAAAGTCTCATTATAATTGATGCATTCTTTCTGATTAAATCCTTTGGCGACAAGTCTGACTTTATATGGTTCAACTTTACCATTACAGTCGAGCTTGGTCTTAAAGACCCACTTACACCCGACTGGTTTGTGTCCTTCAGGTAGAGGAACAATATCCCAGACTTCATTTTCAGCCATAGAATTTATTTTATCCATTGTGGCATCAATCCATTTATGAGAATTAACATCATTAATAGCTTGTGAATAGGAAACCGGTTTTGTAATGTTCCATTCTCTAGATTCTACTTGATAAATCACATAATCATCGGAAATAGCAGATCTACTTGTACGGGTCGATCTTCTTAATGTTGGTTCCTCTTGCATTTAATGTGAATTATCATCATTGGTGATATTATCATTATGAAGTGGTTGATCATTCATTGAGATTTTCTCATTGTTTAACGGTTCAACAATGGGAGAATTCCTAATAACATTCGGAATCGATGGTAAAGGAATACCAACCTTAATTTCCAGAATGATCACATCCTTTTCTTTTATCACTCCCACTAATATCACCATCCTTATAGAATCTAGCTTGCATGTTTCCACTATTCTGGTACCATGGTTTGGACGATATATCCTATATCCTTAAGATTTCTCAGGGTAACCAATAAAGAAACCACTGACCGTTCTGAAATCTAACTTCTTTTCATGTGGATTATAAAATTTTGCTTCAGTTGGACATCCCCAAACATACAGGTGTTCTAGACTAAGTTTTCAGCTTGTCCGCAGTTCAAAAGGAGTCTTAGAAACTGCTTTGTTGGGAACCTTGTTCAAGATATAGATCGTAGTACAAAGTGCATTAATCCACAAGGATATAGGTAGGTTAGCATAAATCATCATGGATCTAACCATTTCCATATACGTACGATTATGCCTTTCAGCTACACCATTCTGCCATGGAGAACCACACGTTGTGTACTACGCAACAATTCCTAAGTTTTGGAGGAGTTTGGCAAAAGGTCCAAGATGTTGTCTAGTTTCATCATACCTGCCATAAAACTCATCACCTATATCACACCTAATGATTTTCATTTTTCTATCTAATTGTCTCTCTGTTCCCTTATGCACTTACGACATCTACAGATTGAGACTTTTCAAGCAATAGATAGAGGTAACAATAACGTGAATAATCATCGATAAAAGTGATGAAATACTTTTCACCTCCAAAAGTTGGAACGTCAAATGGTCCCCAAATATCTGTGTGTATGATTTGAAGGAGCTGTGTACTTCTTGTAGCTCTTTTCTTAGTGTGTTTAGTTTGCTTACCCTTAATGCAATCTTTACACTCTTTATGATTGGTAAAGTCAATATTTGGAATAATTCCATCATTCACCAATCTCTTGATTCTTTCACTTGAAATATGTCCAAGTTTCTTGTGCCGCTACTCATCATTTGTGCATGTTTTTCTTTTAAGTTTTCTTTTATCTTGTACGGCGAGATGTGTTTTAAAATTTTGATCAGCAAATTTCAACATATAATGGTCATCAATTAATATTCCTGAACCGATCGGGTTTGAGTTCGAAAACATATTAAAACATCCATCTCCTTGAGTAGATTTAAAACCATCCAAATCAAGTTTACTTAATGAAACTAAGTTACGGGAAATAGATGGAACATGTTTGGAATAAATTTAAACAAAATCCATTATCCAAAATGAGACGAAAGGTGCCAATAGCTTCAACTGACTCCTTGTCTATATTTCTCATTTGTAAGTAGTTTTCCTTTGGTTTTACGGTCTGGATCATAAGGAATCCATGCAAGGAATTTGATACATGCACATTAGAACCACTATCAATCCACCAAGTTTTAGAAGAAACATTACAAAGATGTGATTCGAAGAAGCTTACAAAACACATAAGGTTACTTTTTTTTGAACCATTCTTTTCTTTTATGACAATCTTTCTGAAAGTGGCCAACTTTTTTACAAAAATGACATCTATTATCTTTTTTTGCCTTTTTCTTCTCATTATCTTGAGTGGAATCATTCATTTAGGTTGGTGCTCCTTTATGGCTTCCATAATGCCTTTTACCAGCTTTAAGTCCAGCTCCTTGGACATATGAGCAATCTTAATACCTTGACGACCAAGACTAGCCTCCTCTTGTACTAATTTATTAGTCAATTCATTCGATGACCATCTTTCGTCAATCAAATATAATGAATTTGGAATGGTCCATACTGAGGAGGTAGAGAATTTAGGATAAATTGAGCAAGAAATGAATCGTCCACACTCATTCCTAAATTCTTTAATTTGGCTGCAACGTTGATCATTTCAATGTAGTGGTCATGCATAGACCTTGGGCCATCATACTTTATGGTTGTAAGATCTGCCATAAGTTTCCCCTCAAGAGATTTATCTACAATCTTAAAATGTTCTTCTATTGCAGCAAGATAATCTTTAGCTTTATCTACAATCATAATGGAAGGTTTGATATTGTTTTTTATTATTATCCTTAAAAACATTATACTTAATCTGCTATATTTCTCCCACTCTTTACGGAGATCATAATCATTCTGAGTACTATCGTATGTTATTGGATCTGACTCTTCAACACGTAATACCAAATCCAAGTCTACTACTCCTAAAGTGAACTCAAGTTTCTCTTTCCATTCTGAGAAGTTGGTTCCAGTGAGAATCGGAACAGTAGAAATCATGGATGACATATTAGTGGAAATGAATAATAGAACAATCCTTGAGGTTGCTCGGATCATGGTCAAAAGCAAAAAATTACTGATCAGTGCGATTTTGTGACAATTTTATGACTCGATTAACCCATATTTTCACGAGTTTTAATGTGATTTTTCAGGATTTTAGGAAAGAATTACACAAAAAGAGAAAGAGAGAGAGACAATCAAGAGAGAAAACGTGCGTTCTTGGAAGCAGCACTTTGAACGGATCAAATCGGAGCAAAATAACAATAAAGACAGATTTTACACATGTTTTGGTAGTAACAGATTCTTGTTACCACCGATGGATTATTGCGAGAAGAAGGGTGTTTTGTTTCGCTAGTAACAGGTTTCTGTTACTGTTGATGCGGGTTAGTATCTTCGCGAAAAAGGAGATTTTTGTTCATGTTTCGGTAGTAACACCCTTTTGTTACTACCGATGGCTGTCCATAAAAATACAAAGACTCCAAATTTTTGACCTAATTTCTTAGCCGTCTATAAATAGAGATGCTACATCTTCAGCAAAGGGGTCGCGCAGTCACTTATCAGTTTACAGTTCACCGAAGAGTTCGAAAAGAGAGGATTTGAAAGAAGCCACTCCTTCCCCAACCGTTTCTCAATACTGTTTTCTCTATTGTTCTTCTTATTTTTCTTGCACTTTCATCGTAGAAACTCGTTTTAGATTCAATTTAGTTTTCAGTTTTGATGTCTTCTATTTCATTTATGCTTTGTTTCAATTTTAGTATGTTTGAGTAGCCCATAGTTAGATTTAGGATGTTCTAGGATCGAATACCAATGGTTAAGACACAAATATATTAAATTATCTTATGATCCTTCGCCTAGTGTTGATCGTATTGCTTGAATTAAGATTGGCCGCTTAGTTCCTGATGTTAGACGAGTTCTAGATTGCGAGAGCCGGTAGGATAAGTTAGAAATACACTAGATCGAGCAATCTACTAAGAGGTGACGAGAGTTAGGTTTCGTAAATTGTTGGCACATCTAATCTAATTCTTAATGCACGCTAGTCATGGGTGAGAGTTGTGATTCCTCATAAGAGTGACATAATGGGGCCAATATCAAGTCCTTTCTAGCGTAGGAACCGCGATTGACGCACGAGAGTGGACCGGTTCAATAATTATGATAGAGTCAAGGCTGTTTAATCGTAGAACCTGAACAAGTGTCTAACCATGGTTTCGTGAAATAGATCACTCCTAAATCTAGCGTCTTTAGTTATAGAAGCCAGTTGTTTAATTTTCTCGCTTAAGTTTAGTGACACCGCAAAACCAATCTCTTTTGTCTTAGTTTCATCGAAAATCTCAATCGCCTGTTGTTTGGCACTTAAGTCCCTTGGAGCGATACCTCATACTACTACAACACCTCTTGTGGTCAGGAAGTAGAGGTTTATAAATTTAAAATTTAGATCACCACATTGCACGCATAGAACCTCTGCGGTAGATCAATTACCAAATGAGCTGTAGGGGGAAGCAGTTGCATATGTGGTTTATTTATCAAACCGATCTCCAATAAAAAAATATTTTAGAAAAAAACACCACAAGAAGCTTGGAGAAAGACGTCTGGAGCGTCTCATTGAAGAATTTTTGAAAGTCTTTCCCATGTTCATTTAACAAACCACATCCGAAGCATTGCTCGTCTTGAAGTTGTTAGACTAATCATTGCATTGATAGTCCAAAACCACTAGAAGATACATCAAATGGATATGAAATCAATCTTCTTAAATGGTGAACTTGATCAAGAAATTTACAATTAGCAACCACAAGACTACATAATCAAAAGAGAGAAAGGCTAATTCTTAAGGTTAAAGAATGCACTCTATGGATTAAAACAAGCAAAAAAAACATGCAATACTGAAGTCGGTAAATACTTTAAGAAGAATAATTTCATTTAAGTGTTGAGAATTATATCAAAACTCAAAACAAAATTATATATTGATTGTGTGCTTATACGTAGATGACTTGATATTTAACAAAAGCAATCAACACATGTTTGAAGATTTCAAGATAGAGATGGCAAAAGAGTTTGCGATGATCAATTTTAATGTCTTACTATCTTGGTATTGAAATAAACCAATGAAATAATGAGATTTTAATTACTCAAAAAAGTAATGCCGAAAAGGTACTTAAGAAGTTCAATATGGATGACTCAAATCGAGTTTTTCAATGAAATGTGGGTCCAAATAATCAAAACAAGAGGAATTAATGATCAAATGTTGATCTAACACTCTTTAAGAGTTTTTTTACGCCTTTGTTAGCTAACATGTACAAGGTTCAATATCTTATGTGCAGTTGGAGTTGTTAGTTGCGACATGATTATCCAACAACTATATCAAAGGTATTATAAATTTTGGGTTATGTTTCTCAATTTCTAACGATGACAAGTTTGTTGGGTATAACGATAGTGATTGGAGCAGAGAAATATGTAGCTCCTAGTTCTTATGTTTGTTATGCAATTTGGCTACGTAGAACTTAAATTTATCATGATTGAAGTAAGCATATCGACACACATTATCAGTACATAAGAAATTGTATTACTATAAAACCTATGTGGTGGTAGAATATGTGAAAACTCAAGATTAAGTAGCCGATAGTTTCATTAAACCCCTTACATGTGAATTTTTTTTATCAAAATAAAAAACTTTCTTGAACTAACAAAATTAAACTTTAGAGGTGATGCTGAAAGAATAACTTGAATTTGGTCAATATTAGATTAATGGTTCAATTAATTTCTAGATTTATTTATAATTATTACTACATCGGTTCTTTATTATTTATAGTTTAAAGATTTTATACTACAATTATGAATTATTTAAAATATATATTTTAACCTTATAAGTTACGAGACAAAAAGTTGGAAAAATTAATACTTGGTAAAAAACAAGGATAAAAAAGACAATAAATGTCAATTTTTGTTTTGATAAGTGAACTTCATTTATTTAAGAACAAAAAAATCTTTTAAACTTCAATTATTAAAGAATAGAGGTAGTATTATGCAAGAATAAATGTCTTAAGAATTATTCTTGAACTAGTGGGTTAGTGGAATGTTTTAAATTGAAATAATGAAGTTTTTATTTGGAGTAGTAAAGTGTTAGTTATGACGATGGATGCTACCATTTGATTTTGTGGTCATTGTAATTTACTACAAATTAGTATTTGTTGTAGAAGAGATAATGTGCCAAAAAAATATATTTTCATCGTATACTAATAATATAATCAGTTGGATAATTTTTTTTTTGTCTCTTCCTTGTGTTTTAAGCTTTTAAAGGATACAAATCGTCACTAAAGTATTTGTCTTATACATACACAATTTTGACAATTATATGTAACTGAATATATTGACAATATAATTGAATATTTTTGACAATTTTATATAACGGAATATCTAGACAATTTTGAGTTGTATTTCAACATATCACCGTCTTATAACACCATTTATGTTAGATATGTTGAAATAGGGAGAACGATCTATTTTCCCACGAGAAGTATCATATACGATCAGATGTCTTCCAATCTATGCCCTATTGCCAGAATCCCACGAAATGTAAACTTCGAGATCTGATTCCCTATAAACCGAGACTTTTCCCTGGACCTAGAATAGGAGAGGTGAACATCCTTCACTCTTGCTACAGAGGGGGTGCGCCTATCATCCTACCTGAAATCGCCAATCCAGAATTCGAGCTCCAACCGCATTTAATTATGCAGGCGGAGGCAAGACCTTTTGAGGGAATGTCATTTGAAAACCCGCTTGAGCATTTGAGGAGACTAGAGAAGCTGACCGGAGTAGTACGAATCAATGGAGTCGGTGAAGATTACATTTCATGCAAGCTCTTCGAGTTCTCATTAGTGGGAAAAGCTGAGCAATGGTTCGCATCACTGCGTCCTCAAAGCTTAGATGGATGGGTGCAAGTTCAGAGAGTATTCCTGAACCACTTTTTCTCACGCACCAAGATGGCAAAAATGAAGAGAAGATTCTGACCTTCAGGCAAACACAACATCTACTTCGTAGATTCCCAGACCATCACAGAACAGCTAGACTCCATTGAGAGGATGATCATGGGAAACGAAGGAGAACACCAAGAACCTTCTTATCTGACATATGAGTATGAGACAAAAGCACAAATGGAAGTGGAATTCACGGCAAAAGCGCAACAAGCAATTTGTTCTGCTTCAGTCCTTTATTCACAAGATTCTCTTGAACAAGTGAGGAATATGATGAACACAATAATCACAAACCAGAAAGTCAATGATGAGAAGTCCGAAAAGAGGTTTGACGCACTAGATAAGTGATTTGATGACTTGCAGGCACACGTTAGGGGGCTATACCATCAAGTGGCACAGAATACCAAAGCACTAAGGCTGAGGGACATTAGCATGAACGCTATCACCCTCACAAGTGGAAGAGAAGTTCTCTCCAAGGAGAAAGCGCCACCTGTCCCACCTTAGGTAAGTGCTCTGATCCTGCCAGATGCTAGCGCTAACGAAAACATTTTCGCTAATGTAGGGAACAAGGAGAATGTGCAAGTGGATCAAGGAAACAATGAAGAAGCACCACGAGCACCAGTGAATGATGAGAACCGGGCGCGTAAAGAAACGATGCCACCAAAGGCCCCATATCCCACCAATACCAGGCAGACGAAACGCGCACTAGAAGAAGCCAAATACAAGGAGCTGATCGAAGATATTGAAATCAGATACAAACTGCAAACAACAGTACATCTGTGGCTGGGCATGAAAGCCACGATGAAGAACATGATCAGCACGAAAATTACTGACGAAGAGGAATGTGTTATGATTTCTAAAGAATGCAGCGCAGTGCTGACTAGCGCTCTACCGGCAAAACGAGATGACCCAGGTAAGTTCGACCTATTTATTACCATAGGTGCGACTAACTTCCCTCACTCTCTGTGTGATTTAGGTTCAAGTGTGAACCTGATGCCGTATTCCATAGCCCATAAGCTAGGATTCACAAGCTTCAAACCAACAAAGATTTCGTTGGTGTTTGCTAATCGATCGGTTAAGCACCCGATAGGTATTCTGGAGGACTTCATAGTCCGAGTTGGTAAGGCGGCTATACCTGCCGATTTCGTCGTCCTAAAGACTAACGAAGAGCCTAAGGATCCTCTGATCCTTGGAAGGCCATCCCTATGTACTGCAGGTGTTATAATTGATGTTCAGAATGGAGTTATAGAAATTAACTTGGGTGGCATTGCCATGTAGTTTCAGATGGATAGGTTGTTGAACAAAACGCTGATGAATGGGCAAATGTTTGCCGTTGATGATCTCAAGGAACCGGTGGAAGAGGCAAACATTGAGTTGTTGATGAAGGACTCTCTGACAATAGCTCTCACAAAGGAGAAAAACGAGCAAGGATACCTTGACGCTGATGCAGAAGACTTGGCTGAATTCC
>KE151763.1:295665-309337 GCA_000411095.1 Aethionema arabicum | reverse complement strand
AAAAATTATACTTTTTAGTTATTAATTTTTTCTAATGTCATCTTTTGTATTTTGTTACAAAATAAAGAGTTTTATTTACAAAAATTCTCAAATAATAATATAAATATTATTTTAAAAGCAAATAAAAATAACATTGTGCAAGTGGATACACTAAATAAAATATAAGTGTTTTTGATATTTTTCTCTTTTATAACTCTTTTTTTTTTGCCAACATAGTTTACACAAGAAAATCTATGAAATTTATAATAAAATTAGTAATATAATATTTAGTTTTAATAATACTGTTGTAAAAACAAATTTTGAAATAAAACTAGCTCTCCAATACTAGTGCAAGTTAGAAGTATGAACTTTTAAAACAATGTCATACTTGAAACTTAGTTATATGGTAATATTTTGAAGAAATTTGGTTTATTTTGGCAAAAAAGTGGAATATAGCTATGATATTGACATTATTCTATCAACCAATGGTGTCATTAAAAGTTAATTTAAATTGTTATAGAATGTATAAAATGACAACCTTACTTTTCATGTTTTTTCCAATTTTATACTTTTAGATAAACATCATCTAAATTGAATATATATATATATATATATATGTGTGTATATATATATATAAATGCAGACAGAGATATTTGACAAAAAAAAATACATAGATTAATAAAAAAAACACTTTACAAAAAAATCATGTATATTCTGTTAGATTAATTAATGATTTTCCTGATAACTGTTTGCAAGTCTATATCTTTTAAATTGTTTTCTAGACACAAAGTTAAAGTATTTCAATATTGAACTTAGGACATATAAAATTAGTTAATAATTTTATTTGTTTTTTGGATAATATATTTTATGGTTGAAATATACACATAGCTTATTTTAAAATAAAAAAGAAAAACAAATAAATTTCTATCAATAGATAAATGATAAATAAGCATATTTAACGATGTATGTTAGCTACAAAATTTACCACATATTTCAATCTCAAATGTATAATGCAAATGGCAACCATTTTTCAACTAAATTTAAATATGGATATATTCTTACAAAAAATCTTTAAAATTGTTTTCGTGATTCTCGGTAAATAATGCCAAATTAAATAATCTAAATGGATAATAATTTAAACATAATAATTTTTCAATTAAAAAAAAATATTATAATTTTACAAATTTGAATCTCGTTTGAAAAAAAATAATATATTTAAAAAATTTAAAATACATAATCAAAGATTAGTAACATGCATAGAGATACATTGATTTTGCGATAACCAAAAGTAAATATATATATTCGATAAATCCTCGCCACATTTATTGATAATAACATAAGATAAAAAAAAATAAACATAAATAATTGCGTCAAATCATTATAATTTCATTTTTTATTTATATATATTAAAAAAGTGTTAAAGTCGGACTCAAAAATGTATTTAAATACAGTTAAGAAAAAACTCCTCTTGTCATCAATCATTCTCATCCTTTCTTGAGTGTTGATATTTTTCCCCAATTATTTTTTCTTATATATATTAAACCCAACAAAAATAAGAGAAAAATCTAAAATTTTCTTCTTTCATCTCTAATTATTTTTATTTTTTCAATTTTTCTCGGGGTTTTTTGGTTGGTACAGATTCTCTTTCCCTCGTGCTCTGTATCGTGATCATCGTCGGTGTTGGTAACTGCACATTTGAGGTATTAACTCTTACCTCCTCACTTCCAATTTTTCCCCAATTTTTAACTCTGCAACAGTTTTTGATATCTGGATTTGATGTTTTTTCTCGTCAATTGAGTACTTTCGCTACTGAATTTCCTCTTTCTTCTTTCTGGGTTTTTGTGTAAAACCTCTTCTCGAAAAGGGTTTTTTCTCTTGGTCAATGAATGTTTAAAACCTGGGTTTTTTCTTGGTTTATCTCGATCAATACAAGCTTTTTCCCCCTCTGATGATCCAATTGATACAAAATTAGGGTAAGTTGAGTTTGAATTTGATTTCATTAAGCAACCTAGTTCTGTCTCTGTTTGATGATCTCCTCATGCTAATTTTCTTAATTTAATACTGATTTTTCATTAATTGATGACATCAAGTAATTGAATTAAGTTTTATAGCCAAATTTAATTGATTGGCGTGTTAGTCAATTACTCAAGAATTTAGACTTTCTGCAACAAAAAAATAAAAGATTCCTTTCAAAAACCCCCTTTGTCTCTAAAGTTGATTTCTGTAAATTTTTAAGCTTTTAATCACACAGTGCAGATCAAAACTTCTGGGTTTTCCCCTTTGTTTACATAATCTTGTATTGATCAAGCTTTTTTTTGTTGATTTTAGGTTTTCATCTCTTTTTTCTACTCAATCTTTCTTGCTTGCATGTTGATTTTTCTTCACATAACTTGAGATTTCTAATGTATTTTCAATTCTTGTCTTTGTTTGTTCCCAAATTAGCCTTGAGTTTGATCAAATTGTGGTTCTTGAACTTGTAAAACAGATTAAAGAGAAATTTACTTGGTGATGGATATTCCAAGAAAGGAAGAAGAAGCTCGTGCTTGGGGGATTCTCACTGGATCTAATCGCCATCATAATATGTCCAGTGATGCTACTTTATTCTCAGCTTCTTTACCTGTTCTTCCCCATGGAAAACGTACTAAAAATTTGATCAATTTCATAATCTTTAACACATTTTCTTGTTTTCTAACTGCATTTTGATAAGCTTTTGATTCTTTACAGTGCAATTGAATGACACCAGAGATGGATTCTCTCCAGGAGGAGATGGATCGAACAAGTTTCATGAAAGTGTTGATGTTCCTACCGGTGATATCGAATCTCATTTTATTGGGAATCTACTTCCTGATGAAGAGGATCTTTTCGCAGGCATGATGGATGATTTAGATCTCAATGAATTGCCGGATATTGATGATTATGATCTTTTTGGTAGTGGAGGAGGAATGGAGTTAGAAACTGATCTTCGAGACACATTGAGCATGAATCCTCCGCGGTTATCCCTATCAAGTCTCGGTGGAACTGCAATGCCGCAATTCAATGTTCAAAATGGTGCAGCAACAGTTGCTGGTGAGCATCCTTATGGTGAACATCCTTCAAGAACATTGTTTGTTCGGAATATTAACAGTAATGTCGAAGATTCCGAACTCAAAACTCTCTTCGAGGTACATTATTGGACCATCAAGATGTTCATATAACAAGCTTAGTATATAAACACTGATGAATTCTTCTTAATTTTTGTGATATGTGCAGCAATTTGGTGACATTAGAACGCTGTATACGACGTGTAAGCATAGGGGATTTGTTATGATATCTTATTATGATATTCGCTCTGCTCGAATGGCTATGCGTAATTTACAGAATAAGCCGTTACGTCGAAGAAAATTGGATATTCACTTCTCAATTCCTAAGGTTTTAATAGTGATTCTTAACATTTATCAATTTTTCTTGTTGCAGTTCTAATGGATTCATCTTCCTTATGTAGGATAATCCATCGGAGAAAGATATGAATCAAGGGACATTAGTTGTTTTTAACTTGGATCCTTCAATCTCTAATGATGATTTACATAGAATATTTGGTGCACATGGCGAAATCAAAGAGGTGATTAGATATCTTTATAGTTCTTACATTATAACATAAGATGTATATAAAAGAAACATTATGGTAGTTGCTGATTTCGTCGTGGAAACGCAGATAAGGGAAACACCGCATAAGAGGCATCACAAATTCGTCGAGTTTTTTGATGTTCGAGCTGCTGAAGCTGCATTGAAGGCATTAAACAGGTGTGAAATTGCAGGAAAACGTATTAAAGTTGAACCAAGTCGGCCTGGAGGAGCTCGTCGCAGGTATATATATACCTTTTCTCTGGTGTGGTACATAATTAATATGTTATTATGTGGCTTGTGTTACATTAATTTGACCATATATTTTCGATCTTTTAGTTTGATGTTGCAACTTAATCAAGAACTTGAACATGAGGATTTACATGGTTACTTACATTTGTTGGGTTCACCTATGGCAAATTCTCCTCCAGGTAAGACTGTTTTCTGTTAGCTATATGTTATGTCTTTAAATTGTGTTGTAATTTTGATGGGATTTTGGTATTTTAGACCATCAATTATCTCTTTTTGGTGAAAAAAACCTTCAACTATTAAATTGTTTTTTTAAACCATGAACTTTGATAATTTGGTTTTTTAAATCAAAGTTGAACTTTGAACATAAAATTTAAGCATTATTTCAAAATTTAACCAAAAATTTTGGATTAATTATACTATAATTTGAAGTTTAAATTTGAGATTTCAGTTAAAAAAACCTGGTTATTAAAGTTTAGGGTTTAGAAAACTCGATTTTCTATGATTGAGGGTTTTTTTTTCACCAAATTGAGATAGTTCAGGGTCGAAAATACCATATTCCCTAATTTTGAACTCTCTTAAAAGGCGTTTGATGTGGTTTTTCAGGTAACTGGTTGCAGTTGAACAGTCCTGTTGAAGGTAGTCCACTTCAAAATGTAATGAGTAAGTCACCGGTTTTCGGTATTAGTCCTACAAGGAACAGCAATTTATCTGGTTTAGCTTCTGCTCTAAATTCACAAGGTCCAAGCTCAAAGCTTGCACCCATTGGTAGAGAACAAGGAAAGTTAAGTCAAATTGGTAACAATGTAATCCAACGGTCACATTTATTCCAAGAGCCACAAATGGATAAATACACCGGAAATATTTCACCTTCTGGTCCTTTGATTTCAAATGGAGGTGGAATTGAAACATTATCCGGTTCAGAGTTTCTTTGGGGAAGTCCTAATTCGCGGTCTGAACCGTCAAGTTCCTCGGTTTGGTCAACATCATCTACTAGTAATCCATTTACTTCAGACATTAAAGGTCATGGTTTTGCTTACCCGACTCGTGTGGACCGCTCTGTTCCCTTTTTACATCAGCATCATAGCCATCATCTTCATGTTGGCTCTGCACCATCTGTTGTTCCTCCTGAAAAGCATTTTGGATTCTTTCCAGAATCTTCAAAAGATACTTTATTCATGAACAATGTTGGTTTTCAAGGAACAAGTGGAATGAGTCTGAATGGTGGAACTGGAAGTTTCTCATCAAAAGTTCCAAGTCATGGGATGATTAACCATGGAAACATGGCTGAAAATGGCTTTTCAAGTTACAGAATGATGTCGTCGCCGAGTTTTAACCCTGTCTTCTTAGGAGGTGGTTTACACCCTGGACGGTTTACCTCCGGCTTTGACGGTTTATATGAGAATGGAAGGGCTCGAAGAGTCGAAAATAGCGCAAGTCAGGTTGAAAGTAGGAAGCAATTTCAGCTGGACGTGGACAAAATTGTTAGTGGAGAGGATTTACGAACTACTTTGATGATCAAAAACATTCCAAATAAGTAAGTTTTTTGGTGAAATATTGCTTTAAATCGATTAATCGATATAGTGAGCTGGCTGAATTGACTTTGTTTCTTTCTTGTTGTGAAACAGATACACCTCAAAGATGTTGCTAGGAGCTATTGATGAAAAGAACCATGGAACTTACAACTTTCTATATTTGCCTATTGATTTTAAGGTAAGATATTCATTGGAGATTCGGAAGTTTAGCAGAATTTTTAATCGATACATGAGTGGTTTAATGTATCTTTGTTTGCAGAACAAATGCAATGTTGGCTATGCATTCATCAATATGATCTCTCCAAAACTCATCATTCCATTTTATGAGGTTTCCTTCTCTCTTCACTTTTTAAAAAATTTCTTGTTTCATCTTCGTCTTTGTGATTAGAGCCTTAGCCTATGGTATGCTTAGACCTCAGCCAAAAGTTAGAACTTAGAAGATGAAGTTAGAACTTAGAAGATGAAGTTAGGAACTCCATGTTTCTCTCACAAGTTAGAACTTAGAAGATGAAGTAATAATGGGTTGAATATTTGCAGGCATTTAACGGTAAGAAATGGGAGAAGTTCAACAGTGAGAAAGTAGCTTCCTTAGCATATGCTCGAATACAAGGAAAAGAAGCTCTTATAGCACATTTTCAAAACTCAAGTTTGATGAATGAAGACATGCGTTGCCGCCCAATTATCTTCGATGTACCCACCACTTTAGACTCTCTTGAACAGGTAAATACTAAATAAACGTTTAAAAACATCTCTGGTTTCAGTTTAAAAACATCTGCTGCTAAAAACATCTCTGGTTTCAGTTTAAAAACATCTGCTGCTAAAAACATCTCTGGTTTCAGTTTAAAAACATCTGCTGCTAAAAACATCTCTGGTTTCAGTTTAAAAACATCTGCTGCTAAAAACATCTCTGGTTTCAGTTTAAAAACATCTGCTGCTAAAAACATCTCTGGTTTCAGTTTAAAAACATCTGCTGCTAAAAACATCTCTGGTTTCAGTTTAAAAACATCTGCTGCTAAAAACATCTCTGGTTTCAGTTTAAAAACATCTGCTGCTAAAAACATCTCTGGTTTCAGTTTAAAAACATCTGCTGCTAAAAACATCTCTGGTTTCAGTTTAAAAACATCTGCTGCTAAAAACATCTCTGGTTTCAGTTTAAAAACATCTGCTGCTAAAAACATCTCTGGTTTCAGTTTAAAAACATCTGCTGCTAAAAACATCTCTGGTTTCAGTTTAAAAACATCTGCTGCTAAAAACATCTCTGGTTTCAGTTTAAAAACATCTGCTGCTAAAAACATCTGCTGCTAAAAACATCTCTGGTTTCAGTTTAAAAACATCTGCTGCTAAAAACATCTCTGGTTTCTGTTTAAAACATCTGCTGCTAAAAACATCTCTGGTTTCTGTTTAAAAACATCTGCTGCTGAAATTGAATGATTCTGATTCTTTATTAGGTTGTTGAAGAAAGTGTGCAATTCAAGAACGTGAGTTCTTTGAACTCTGAGATCAAAGATGGTACTGAGGAAAACAAAGAGAAGAGTAATCTGGTGTTGTGATATCTGTTTTTGAGTTTTTTTTTACTAATTTTAACGGTAAATATTGAAGAAAAAAGGCGAAGTTAACCGTTGCAGCACCTGCAAGAATATGTTTCCAAGTTTTTGCAGGTTTTCAAATGCTTTGCTGCAGCTGGAGTATTTATTTTTCTTTTTTTTTTGGTTTTTTGGAGTATATATAGCCATGAAAACCCAGTTTTATGTGGTTATGATGTTGTAAACTCTCTTGACTTTTCTTGCTTTATTTAAAGCTTTTGTTAATTGTACAGCCAGAACAAGGGGAAAAAAATGATAATGGTAAAATAAACTATGCTGTTTCACGGTTTTCGTAAAATAAATTCTGTAGTTTTATAATTTTGCAGTTTCATTGTTTAGTAAAATAAATTCTACTATTTCGTTTCAAAAATAAATTTCATTTAGTTTTTTTTTTCCAGTGTTTATTTTACCAAACTGTGTAAGAATTTATTTTACTAAATTGTTAAATTGTAGAGTTTATTTTATTAAACGGTCAAAGTACATGGTTTGGTTTGTAGGGTTTATTTTACTAATGGCGAATTTTGATAATCGGAATTTTTAAACTCTAAATTTTATTAACCAGGTTTTTTAAACCGAAATCTCAAATTTAAACTTGAGATTATAGTATAATTAATCCAAAATAATTTTTTTTTTGGTCAAAATTTGAAATTATTGTTTAATTTTATATTCAAAATTCAATTATAATTTAAAAATTCCGGTACGGTTACAAATCCAATTATCAAATTTCAGATTAAAAAAATTATTTTAAGAATTCAGTATTTTTTTCACCAAATCTACAAAGTTCGGTTATGTTCTCTTTACTAAACAGTCAATTAGTTGTTTTTGCCGTAATAAGAAAAATATAAAGACTCAAAAAATTTATTGCAAACTGTCTTAAAACATTCATATGAAAAAGAGATGTGCAAAACAGAAGAAATTAAGTTAAGATCTTAGAGAAACACATGAACCTAGAAAACAAAGATTTGGCTTTGTCTAGAACTGTTTTCTTTGGTGTTTTACTGATTTCACCTTCCTTTTCTTCAGTCTCTATTAAGCTTTTTAATGGCGGTAAAGTATTTGTATCTTCTTCAACATCTTCCTCTTCAATTTCCCAATTTGTTTTCTTTGGTGTTTTACTGATTTCAGCAGCTTCATGTTCTTCAGAGCTTTTTAATGGCAGTAAAGTGTTTGTATTTTCTCCAAGTTCTTCTTCTTTAAATTCCCAACTTGTGTTCCATAAACGATTCATCTCTTGATCAAATTCACCGTTCCAAAAATCAAGAATCTCAAGACCAAACTCCATTAACAAAGGAGAAGCTTTCTTTAACTCTTCAATTTTTCTCATAAGTTTCTCTAATGTTTCTTCACAAAGATCAAGACGATTATCAAATTCTTTAAGCAAATCTTTCGTTGGATTCTTGATTAAATACTGAAGAAACAACATTAAACCATCAATAACTTGAAATTCAGAGTTAAATTGATCCACAAGTTCATTGAATTCACTATCTAGTAAACTGAAATTTGTTGTTTTTTCGTTTTCTTTCTTGAGATTTCTGAGAAAATCTTCTGTGATTTGTAATGCAGAGATGATTCTTGTGATGAAGAAAGTGTTTTTTGATGTGAATAAGAAAGATGAGATGAAATTTTGAAACTTTATAAGTTTTGGATCTTTGTTATTGTGTTGAGATAAGAATCTGAATTCGATTAACATCTTTGAAATTGAAACTCCGATGTTATCTAATCTTTGCATCTTTACTTTAAGATTCCAATTTTGAGATATCTCCGGCGGCTGCCACCATCCCGCCGGCGAAGAATCCACGGAGGAGATTGAAAACTTTGATTCTGTTCTTTGTATGTTTGCCTTAAGATTCCAAATTTGAGATATTTCCGGCTCCAACCATGACGCCGGTGAAGAATACGCGGAGGAGCTTGAAGACTCTGAAATTGGAAACATTGTTGAAAACAGAGGAAATAATAAAGTTGAAGTTGTTTTCACATTCGTTTAAGGAGTATATAAATAGGATTATTTCCTTTTTTTTTAATTCCTTTTTTTTTTTAACAGAAAAAATATTTACTTTTTTTTGTATTTATCAAAAAGAAATATTGCCCTTTTTTGTATATTGTATTTTTTTTCGTAGATTATATATTTTGAAGAATTTTGGTAAAGTAATCGACAAAGGTTGTGTAATTTGATAACTATCCACAATTTTGAAAACTAATTATTATTATTTTTTAATTAACAAGTACAATTAATATCTAAAAAGATTGAGATATATATAGTTTCAAATTTCAATAAATTAGATAACTATTAAAATCTAGATGATTATCAAAACGTAAAACCAAAATAAGAATTTTGCAAGTTATGTACTTTGGTTATGAAAAATACATAAACAATTTCATTAAATTGTTTTCATACATAATTATTCATATATAAATCATATAATATACAAATAATTTTGGAAATTGATTCCTTTAGTAGAACTTTTAATTATTTTAAATATAAACTATTTCGTTTTTAAAATATATTGATTTTAATTTAATATTTCTCTTATAAAAAAATTTCTATATATGAATTTCTCAATATTTTTAAAATTTCTATAACTTTTTTACCCAATTATTCCTTTCATTAACACCTCTCCTAAAAAAAGGGAAAATAGTGTGCAATATAATATCAACAATTTGTTCAAATTAGTTTTCAATAATTTTGATATTAATAATACTCATTCTTGTTAGATTTTTTAGAAAGAAAAATATGTGTTTAATAGATTAAATGTTTCAGATTTTGAATGTGAAAAATTAAGCATCTTGACAGATTTACTCGTATATTTTTTGTTTCATCATTATATAATAATATAGATATAATAATATACATGGAGACAAAAAAAAGATATAATAATATACATAATTTGGTAATTCAAACATGTGTGCGTTACATCAAAACTTGTTATAAAGAAACACATATTTCAAATATTTAAACTAAACATCAATAGATAGTGATGAACTCTAATCGAATCTAATTACAACTAGGCTTGAAACAAAAAATTGGAATCGAAAAATTGAACCGAAAAAAGAATTCAATTCCGGTTTTAATTACGGTGAAAAGTACTTATTAGATTTTAAACTTAGAGTCCATAGATATCGGATAGGAACAAGCTTCGAACCGAAATCTACCGGATATTCGAAAGTAAACAATTTTTTTTTTGTGTTTTTCAATTATTCAAAATATATTTTTTTAGTTTTTAGATATGTTTTCAGTTTTTTTGATAATTTTTTTGATCTTTTTATTAAATATACGAATTAGAACTGCAAATAAAATTGACCCAAAATCTATAAAAAATCTATTAAATTTTATAATCATTAAACCCTAAAAACCGAAAATATCAAATTGAAACCAAAAAGATACTTGGAATGTCGACGCCTTACAACTAAGCAAGATGATCGCCTGATACACGTGACACATGACGTGGAGTCCACGTGGCGGATTTGCATTAGTGCTGATACTCAACGGTGGAGATTTAAGATACTCTAATGATTTCTGATTTGTGACCGTTTGTTGTTTTCTAATCACATTACAGTGGGCCCCTCTTACGCATCCTAAACCACCCACGTGGCGATAACGTATTCATTGCAGATATACAATTTAACGGAAAGATCAAGTTTAAAAAAAGGGAACAAAACGGAAAGATCACTCCGTCATCTTCCACCGCCATCATCTAATAAAGTAAACATGGCGACTCTCTGTCTATCATCGTCCCGAGTTTTCTCTCTCCACCACAATAAGCCTTCTCTCTCTCTGCCTTCCTCTGGTTTCTCCGGTCTAGGTCACCGTACGAGTGCTGTTTGTTTCAATCCGCTGAGGTAAGTAAAAATCAGCAGAACTTGCGATTTCGATTCTCAATAGTAGATTTGGATTTTGGTTTAGGGTTTAGGGTTAATCTTCTCTTGGATGTTGGCAGGTTGTCGGTTGACCGTCAGCGAACTGCTACAGCTTTGGCGATGGTTGAGAAACGACGTAAGAGAGGATCGAGTATGGTCTGCTATGCTGCGCCGTTATCTGTCTATAATCTACAGTGGATCTCAGCAATTTCTTGCGTGTATAATCTCTTTCTCTCACTGACTGTGAATTTTTCACTGATAATGCTGATGAAAATCCGTCTTGGTTATCAGAAACTGAACAGTACTCGCTCTTTAGGAGAACGAATTTTTGTTGTTATGATTGTTAGTCTATAATGCATCTTGTATCTAATATCTATTCGTTTAACTATCATTGGATCATTTGTAGAGGTTTATGTTAATTGTGTAATTTCCAGTGTTTCGTTTTGTCAGCAGCATAAGACTGTTTTACTGAATGGTGATTGTTTGTAGTGCATTGATGCTGGCAAGGGGTACCGGTGTCCATAAGTCATTTGTCGTTCCACTATTTGCTCTACAGGCTCCATCGAACATCATTACCTGGATAAAGTAAGCTTTTTAAATTGTGATACTGATACCTCGTCATTCCCAATGCTTATGGATTTTACGCTTTTGAAAGAAGGTTCTGTTTTTGTTCGTCTAGATGAGAGAATACGTAGGATCATCTTAAAGTCTAAACTTCTACATCTAATTTGTAGGGGTGAGTATGGCGTTTGGGCAGCATTCATCGCGCTTCTTGCTCGATTGTTCTTCTCTTTCCCAGGTTTGTATTCATCGCGCATCCAATTGTTATGTGGCAATTGGATTCATGAAAATGTATGTCAGAGCCCAAAAGTTCCATTATTAAGTGATGCGTGCAGAACTCATGCCTGTCTCAATAAGTCTCAAATTTGTTTATATGTTTTGTCTGGGTTTATATGTTTCTGACTCTTTACTAAATAATTTGCTTATAGCCGAACTTGAACTGCCATTTGTGGCATTACTCTTGGTGATTGTAGCGCCTCAGCAAGTTATGAACATAAGGTTAGAGAATGTTATGTTATGGATCAAGTTATTCTTTTCTTTAGTCGGAATTTCTTGACTCCAGTTCACTTGCAGAGGAAAGCAAGAAGGGGCTATCATTTCTTTGGCAATCTCTTGTTTTCTGGCTTTCCAGCATTTCTCAAGAGCAGGCAGCTTGCAGAAAGCATTTGATCAGGGCTCAATTCTTGCCACTTTAGCCATCATTGGTGTCACAATTGTATCACTCCTTTTCTTGATATAACTATGCTCGTGACCAAAGGACTCTCATCTGTAAATCACTGTAACAATGTGTATGAAGAGACAGAAATACTGTGATGTAACCATCTGCTCGATGACACTACCCAAGTAACCGTGTTTCAGTTTCTCCGCTCTTTATGAGATATTTGCATTTGGCACTATTTTCTGGTAACGGATTGATCTTTTAGTCGAATATGTTTCCATCAGGAGTTGGTTCCGAATCGAGAACTTCCCCGAAAGAACATCACGAAAAGAGAAACTGGAACGGAATATATAAGGATTTGTGATTCTAATGACAGATGTTTCGAAATGCTGTAGGTATTGTGGAGCTAGGATCTCTCCATCTCCAGGGTCTGGTATGTTCTGAAATGCTGCTGGTATGTGGCTACTTGAAGTAGCTTTTTCGCTAGTGCTGTATATATTTCCTTTGCTTTTCCCTAATTAATCATGTCTGGCATTGGTTCAGTATTTTTGTAACCATTACCTAAGTATTTATTCTCTAAAACTGTGGAGAAATACATTATGCTGAATGTGTCTACAAGAATGTATATATCCTAAGCCCTTTGGTTTTGTTATATATATCTCCTAGTCAATAAATATATTTATATGATCAACTAATAACAGAGAGAACAGATGGTGAGAGTAAGGTCTTGGATTTTAATCTTCTTGCTGACCAAGGTTGCTTTCTTGAACACCATATGAAGGTAATAATGGAAGAAGTACCTCATCATTTGCAGAGAATTGACTGAAACCCTGAAACCTTTGTCTGCTTATAGATAGTTGTCCCTGAGCAGTGGCATGAGGATCCCAATTGCTGTAAATATTGGGAGTAAGCTATGCGACAAGAGGGTTGCTGAACTCGGAAGCCCTGTTGGCTCTGCTACACCGAATGGTGGTCCATTACCAGGTATGCCCATTGTTGGAGGTGTAAATGTTGGGGTTGTGGGTGAGAATGTAGAAGGTGGAGAACTGAAATCTGGTGGACTCGATTGAAATGGTGGGCTTGAGCTGTATTTGCAAAATAAATCACCATTTACTTCCTCCTTGATTGCAGGTTAAGATGTTCGTTTAATGGGACGAGAAACATACCTGGTTGTTCCTGATGATGATGGGAAGTGACAGTTTCCTTTACCTGAGGTAATAAAAGAGAAGATTTGAATATCACTTTCAGTTTTATCTTAGTAAAGGTGAACTCTTTAGTCGTTATCGTTCTCCTTGGCACATAAGAAGATCCCACACTGTTTCATGTAAGCAGCTAGGAAAAGCAAGGAAAAATGGAGGCTAATGTAGGTAGCTTAACTCTATTTTCTCGGTTTTTTGAATAATCTAATGTAAAGCTCTGCATACAAGTTTAAAAGTCTTACTTGGGTCTGAGTTAGTAAGTTGTGCTGCTCCTCCAAAAACGCAGCTTTCTGGACCAGGGTGCTTCTGATAATAACTATTGAAAGCGAAGGAAGCATGATCATGAATGTTATTAGGCTCGTAACAGCTTGCACCCTGTTGGAGTTGGCCACAGTCAGCTCCTCCATACCCACAGGCGTAATCCAACGCCACCTGTAATGATGTCGGCGAAGC
>KE151763.1:246703-258793 GCA_000411095.1 Aethionema arabicum | reverse complement strand
ATTTAAATGTGTAACTATGAATTTCCAATTTTACCCTTTTAATTAAACATTTTTCATAGACTTTTAAATGACATATATTGTAAATAAATCAATTATTTTGGTGGTTTTAAAAAATGTACTTCTCAAATAATATATAGATGATGATGATGATAATAGTCTTATATTACAGTTGGGCTGCCTTTACTCATTTCTTATGTTATTAAACCTACCAAATTTGAAACTAAATTTATAATCTCATTAATATTTATCAATCAATTCTATTTTTTTTTAAATTCCCGAAAGATTCTTTTTTCAAATGTAAACATGCACATAAATAAAAATAAAATTATAATTTTAAGTTGATTTGCTTAATTAAAAAAATAAGTTTTAAAATAATTTGATATTCTACTTTTTAGATTTTTATAAACTTCAAATTTTTTATGCAATGTTAATGTATCAAATCATTTGTAAAACTAATTACATAAAAATATTTTTCATTTACGAAAAATGCAATATCTTTTTATATTTTTAGCATGTAAATGTTTGTAGTTAAATACATGGATGTGACACATATCTTGATTTAATTTTAAGATCAAATAACAAGATGGATAATTTTAAAAACTAGAAATATAATTTGTTATTCTTTATAGATAAATATTTTATATTTCGATAAAACGAGGGAACAGGGAGACACAACCTAGACAGTTTTACATTATATGCCCAATTAAACCTATTGGATGGTGGATACTATACTTTATATAAAGCCATATATCTAATCCCTCTTATTATATAATAATGTTTATTACATTACATTGAATAATAAAATATATCTTAATTTATCCCAACATGACAACAAGTCAACACGCGTTTGCATCAACATTTAATATTATTAATGCCAAGTTTGAAGAAAAAGCAAAGATTTTTTTTCTTGTGATAAAATAAAAAACTAATGTTTTTTTTTATATTGTAAGTAATTATATGATCAAATGAAACACGACCAATTAAGTTTTTGATTATTTTTTCACATAATTTTTCATAAACAATAAATTTTTGTTTTATTTAAAAAAATGTGGAGATTTTGTTTTGCAAATTTGTGTTCTTCATATATTAATTAACACAAAACACAAGCAAAATATAACTTTATTTAAAAACACATATACACTATAAATGTAAACGCTAAATGGAAAAACTTTATACATTGCATAAATTTTAAGTTTTTAATGTTTAATTTTTTTTAATACTATAAATGTAAACGCTAAATGAAAAACTTTATACATTGCATAGATTTTAAGTTTTTCATGTTTAATTGTTTTTTTATAAAAAACAAATATCTCTAATCATCGATTTTGTATTTGAATAATATTCATCTTAAGATATTTTCACAAATCTCTAATTGATGAAAGGTCAGAGGCTGCTAATTCAACACTAGTAACAAGTGTGCCATTATTTCATATTGATTATTATTATTAATATTGATTGAAAGCTCTTTTTTATTAAAAAAAAGGGTTTAGTAACATATATTTAGATTGAATAAGGATTATGGTATTCTAAATCTTCAATTGTTTTTATTTGGTGGAGATATTTTTCAACTATCAAAATCTTCTATATATTATTTGAGAAGTACCTTTATGGAAATACCTCAAAATAATCATTTATTTACTATTGTACTATTCTAAAAATAGTAAACTAAATTATAAATATTTAAATTATATATTAATTTATATTTATTATACATCTAATAATTTATTATATTAATAAATATTACTTTTTAATTAATTATTCATAATAACATTTTATTCTATATAATAATATGTTATTTTGTCGGGTTAACGACAGATTTGGTTAATGACATGTCATGTTAGACATGTCGGGTTAAACAACGAGTTTGATCGGGTTAAAACGGGTTGCAACAACATCTCTAAGATTAATTAATTTTAATCAACAGGTGTAGCATCATAAAGTACAAAATTAAGATAATTTATTTAGATCGGATTTGATTTTCATGGTTAACCATACACAAAAAAAAAATTGTAAAAATATTTACCCCGTATATCATACGGGTGAATTTCTAGTTGTTTTTTAAATACGAAACTTTGATTACCAGATTTTTTGAACATTAAATTTTAATAACTGTATTTTGTGAACCAAAATTTCAAATTAAAACTTGAAATGAAAATCTAATTAACACAAATTTGGTTATATTTTTTTGGTTTAATTTTGAGATGAAAGATTAATTTTATGTATAAGCTTTAATTATGATTTAAAAAATATGGTTATCAAGGTTTATGTTTACAAAAAAGCCGCTTACCAAAATTTAAAAATATTTTTGATAGTTGAATGTTTTTTCACTAAACTAAAATTATTTTAGAGTTTAAAATACCATGATCCTAAGGGCATCTCCAATGGTCCTCTATTTTGAGGGAAAACATCAAAATTTGAGGGAAATGCTTCTCCAATGGTCTCTCAAAATGAGGGCAAAAATGAGGGAGATGAAAAATCCCCTCAAATTGAGGGGACGCTATTCATCCCCTCATTTTTTATGTAGTGTATTTGTCACATCAACTTTCTATTTGTTTTTATTTTATTTAACAAAATACATTGAAAATTTTATTTTTATGAAGAAAATGAAGGAGAACCATTGGAGTAAAACTCCCCTCAATTTGATGTTCCCTCATTTTGAAGTGAAAAAAATGAGGAAACCATTGGAGATGGTCTAATTAAATATCTTAAACTATCCACATGATTCTCAACTTTTAGTACAAATTCAGATCACATTTTTTTTTCTGATCTTCAACATTTATTAACCTAAATATGTCCAAAATTATATAAAATATTCTCTAATAATTTTTTTTTTTGTCATCAAATATTTCATTAGTGACTCAGTGTTGCATTGTAGGAGTATTACATTGCCAAGTTATCGTATGTGTAATATTTTGAATTCTCGATTCCTTGGCTACATTATCGGCTATGCTGGTAACTGAGCGACTAGCAAACTTAAAAGTATACTTAGTTTGCGGTGTTACCAGAGCTACTATGTCGTTAACGATTGTAGCTATGTCCGATGTTCTCCATTCCTCATTTGTATGGCTTGACAACTGAGCTTGTATTGCATCATAGAGCGCTTTACAGTCACCTAGGAACATGACATTATTGATCCCTAAGCTTGTAATGTCTCTGACTGCTGTTAGTAATCCTATAGCTTCTGCTTCCCGAGGTGTACTGGTCTGGTGTAGCGCTGTTTTTCCAATGATATGTTGTGGTCTATTTTCTGTATGCAGGACCCAACCTATGCCAATTGTAGGACTGTTGGGGAGCCATGATGCATCTACAATACAGCAGGGTTTATGGTGAGTTTGACATACTTCCGGATGCAATCTGGTTGTTGGACATGTACTGTGGTCAGAGCTATTCTGCAGGAAGTCTGTTTCTTCTAATTGTTGTGATTGCTTTGCATCTTCCCAAGCTTTGTGATCTGATATTGACTGGTTAATGATCTGCGGAATGTAATCCTTCTTGCGTCTGAAAATCATGTTGTTTCTGCTCTTCCAAAGTCTCCATCCTATGAAGTTGAACAATGTATTCTGTTGTTGCTGTGCCGTTGCATGAGAGAATAGTATCTGCAGATTTTCCTGAAGTGGTAAACTTGTTTGGGTCTGTTTGTGCTCTGTTGGTATGGGCGCTAGTGTCCATACTTCTCTAGCTAGCCGACATTGGAAGAACAGATGGTTAACTGTTTCTTCAGCTTCACCACACATTGAGCATTGGGTGTCCCTAGTACATCCTCTAGATGCTAGTCTTTCTCCTACTTGGAGCCTATTATGAGCCATCCTCCACCAGAAATGTTTGATTTTAGGTGGGACATCCTGCTTCCATATTTGCTTATATAGTGTAGGTGCTTCTAAGTCAGCTGTATCTTGTTGGATTTCCGGGGGAGTATTCTGGAGGTAGTATCCCGTTTTGACTGTGTAAGCTCCATTATTGGTGTAAATCCATGTGGGGTAGTCTCGGAAGTTGGTCCTTGGGATTCGAATTTGTTGGATGAGTTCATTATCAGCGATATCAATCAATTGGTTTAGCAGTGGTCTGTTCCATTCTCCAGTATCTGCAAGAATTAGATCACTCACTTTTAAGTTAGGATATGTGATTATACCTGGTCCTCGGGGTGGTCTTGGTGGCACTGTAGGGAGCCAGTTGTAGCTCCAGACGTTAATGTTTCCACCAGTACCTATCCTCCATCTTAATCCTATTTGGAGTAGTGGCTTCGTTTGAAGTATACTACGCCAAGCGTAGCTGTCTCCTCTTCTACTCTTTGCTTCCAAAAAAGTGTTATGTGAGTAATATTTGGATTGGTATACTCAACTCAATAAAGAGTGGGGCTGGCTCAGTAACCTCCAGCTCTGTTTAGCTAATAGCGCAATGTTAAACTGGTGTAAGTCTCGTATGCCTAATCCCCCTTGTGCCTTTGCTTTAGTGAGCTTGTTCCATGCTATCCACGCTCTTTTCCTGTGCTCAATAGAAGAAGACCACCAATATTGCCGAATGGCTTGTGTGAGTTTATGTAATAACTTCTTTGGCAAAAGGAAACATGACATAGCATAGGTGGGTAATGCCATAGCCAATGTTTTAACAAGGACCTCTTTTCCTCCAAAGGATAAGAATTTGGACGACCAACTACTTAATTTACTATAAATTTTCTGGACAAGGTATTGAAAAGCATCATTTCGATTTCTCCCTATTTGTTCAGGCAAGCCTAAGTACTTATCAAATCCCCCAACTCTATGTATTCCCATTGTTCTACTAATAATTCTTTTAGTTTCTGGTAAAGTACCTTTGCTGAAGATTATGGCGGACTTGTTATAGTTGATTTCCTGACCTGAGGCTGCTTGATATGTGGTCAGTATACGAAGCAATTCTTGGCATTCTTCAAGGTTGGCTCTCACAAATAACATTGAGTCATCTGCAAAGAACAGGTGAGAGATGGTTGGTCCCCCTTGTGCTACTTGAAACCCCTTGAGTTTTGCCTCCTGAACTTGAGCTGTGATCAAGCGAGATAACCCTTCTGTACAGATGAGATAGAGGAAAGGTGAGAGCGGGTCACCTTGCCGTAGGCCTCTCTCGGGGATTATGTTTCCTGCAGGGCAACCATTAATCAACACTGAATATTGGACTGTTGTGATACATGTGCGAACCCAACTCCTCCAAGTTTTATTAAATCCTAACTTAGCCATTACCAAATCCAAGAAAGACCAGTCTACTTTATCAAACGCTTTGGCTATGTCTAGCTTGAGTGCCATGTAATCAGATTTTCTTTTCCTATGTTGTAATGAATGTAACATTTCATGAGCAATTAATATATTATCAGTTATGAGTCTTCCAGGGATGAAAGCTGACTGATTTTCAGATATTATAAGGTGCATCCATGGCTTTAATCTTGCTACTAAGATCTTAGATATTATTTTATAGGTCACATTAGCCAGACTTATAGGTCTGTAATCCTTGGGAGTCATAGGATTTGTGTTTTTGGGTATTAGGCATATGTGGGTTCTGTTCATCATTGGGTCTAGGTAACCAGTTTCAAAAAAAAGTTTAACATAATGAAATACACCTGTTTTGATGGTAGCCCAGTGATTCCTGAAGAATGCTGCATTGAAGCCATCAGGACCAGGAGATTTGTCCGGGTGAATACTAAAAACTGCATCCTTAACTTCCTGTTCTGTAACACATTTAGTCAAATGATGATTAATATCAGCAGTTATTAAAGTGGGAATATTATATTATACTCTCCGGATCTGTACTTCCTGGTGAGGTGTAGACGTTTTGAAAGTACTGGACTATCTGATTTTGAATGTCTTTCGGCTCTGTGTAGATCTTCCCATTGTCATCCGCAATGCATACGATTCTGTTGTGTGTACGACGTTGTTTAGCTTTAGCGTGGAAATAGGAAGTATTTTTATCCCCTGCTTGCAGCCAGTGAATGCGACTTTTTTTTTGTTCTCCAGTACTCCTCCTCCAACCTATATGCATTGCAAAGGTCAGATTTTAGGCAACCAATTGTAAGATAATCAGGATTTTGAGAGTTATAGGCTTCCTGAAGGTTGTTTTTTAATGCTTTAATTTGAGTTTCCGTGTTGCACTGATTTTCCTTTTTCCACTTAGCCAGTGCTCTTCTACAATTCGTTAATGCCTGCTCAAAATGTGTACTAGGAATTATAGAGCATTGTTCAGTCTAAGTGTTATGAATAAGTTGATAGACTCCCTGGTTTGATTTCCATCGAGTATCATATCTGAATAATCTGTGGGGCTTCCAGTAACCTTGTTTAAGGTGAAGCAACAATGGCCGATGATCAGATCCGATCCAGGGTAAGAGTTGAATATATGCTCTCGGGAACATTTCGAACCAGTCGTTATTAGCCAAGCCTCTGTCAATCTTTGTCTTAATGTGGTAGGAATGTCTCTGTCCTGTCCATGTGTATTTACCACCTGCCATTTTAAGGTCATGAAGTCCACACGTATTCAGCAGATTACGAAATACCTGAAAGGAGGATGCTGATCTCGGCGGTCCTCCTTGCTTTTCTGCTGGATGCTTGATGTCGTTAAAATCACCTAAAAGTAACCATGGACAATCTGAAAAAACTGCAGTGTTAGTGTCTTCTATCAAACGATTCCATTGCTCTTGCCTATACTTTAATACAGGGTTTCCATATATATATGTGAGCCAAAAGCTTTTTACACCATACTGTACATGGATATCAGTACGATTAAGCGTAGGAGGTGTCATAAAGTCTAGCTTAATCGTATCATCCCAAAAAATAGCCATACCTCCACTAGTGCCATCTGCAAGGAGTACATAGCTGTGATTATAAGACAAAGTTTTCCTAATCCGTTCTAAAACATCAATGCCGTTTTTTGTTTCAATGAGGAATAGAGCATCAGGTTTAGAAAACTTCCTGATGTCCTTGAGATGGGAAACTGTCAGGTAATTCCCCAAACCCTGACAGTTCCAGTGGAGTAGCTTCATTGCCCTTTTGGTGGTTTAAGGGGAACCACCAAACCCTTTTCCGTGCTTGCTGAAACTGACTGCTTTTTAAGTGGTGCTCCTTCATCTGAGGAGCCACCTTCAGGACTTTTACGCTTCACCCCTTGGTCACTTAAGTTTTCTGAGTCTTTAGACCATCTCCAATGGGACTCTATAATAGAGTAAAACTCTATTATAGAGTGGAATTTCACTCCAATGGAACTCTATTTCCAACTCTAAAATAGAGTGAAAAATAGAGTTACTCTATATAGAGTATTAAATTAATACAAACTAATGATATTAAAAAATTATTTGTGTTCAAATGTTAATTAAAAAAATCCACAAATAACATTAATTAAAATAAAACACATAAAAGAAATATTTTGCTATACAACAAAAAGCATGTAGAAAAGATGTCGAACGTGCATTCGGAGTTCTCCAATCGCGTTTTGCAATTGTAAAATGACCGGTTCGGTTTTGTAAAAAGGAAGTGTTGCATGACATAATGATTACATGTATAATCATGCATAATATAATCATTGAGGATGAGCGAGATCTTGGTGCGCCAATTGAAATTGAAAGAGAAGTTACTCCTCCGGAAGTCGAAACGGTGGAAAATGATCATATTAGATTTCAAGATTTTCTTGGTCGGTTTAGAAAAATCAAAGATAAAGAAGCTCATTATTCACTTCGAAATGCATTGATTGATCATTTATGGGAAAAACATGCTAATGATGATATCTAATCAAATTGTTGTATTTGTGTTTTAATTTATTTATGTTATTGAATGTTGTTTTAATAAAAATAAAAATTAATAATTTGAGGGGGTTAATGTCAAAAAAAAAAGTAAATGGGTATTATTTGTAATTTTTAAAAATAATTTAAAAATTAATAATTAAATAAATAAAAAATATATAATTAAAATAGAGGGATACTTTGGAGCAACTCTATTATAGAGTTACTCTATAATAGAGATTACTCTATAATAGAGTAAAAAATAGAGGGATACATTGGAGTTGCTCTTAGCTTCTGTAGTTAGCAATTGACTTGGCTGGGACTGTATGTTGGAGTTTGTAGGACTATCAGTGATCTGTTGAGTCTGAGGAAGAGTTTCTATTTCGTGATGCGTTGGTGCTGATGTTTCACCACTGTGAGCAGTCACTGAGTTAGGCTTTGGTATTGATAAAGTGTTGCTTGATGGCTTCATAGGGATTATTGGTTTCTGGAAGTAAGTTGCTAGAATTATCAGCAAGCGTAGGCTTCTTGTTGCAGATATCAAAGCCGTGTGTTAAGCTTCCACATGTTGTGCAGAATTTCTGCAACCTATTGTATCTAAATTCTAGTTCAATTGGATTGCCTATATGCATAATCTGAACACTTCGTGCTAAGGTAATCTCATTGTCAATATTGAATCTAATCTTGACCCATACCTCGGCTGGACGAGTTTGAGTAGGCTCGATAATTTGCTGTTCTTCATACTGCCCCAGATTAGATGCTATACTCTCAATAATGTGGCTTCTACGATAAACGTTAGGGAGATTTAGTATTTGTACCCAGAACGAAATGGTCTTCAGAAAATTTGGGATTTCCATCTGATTCCATTTGTCTATGGCGACAAGCCATCCTCGGTATGTGTACGGTGCATGCTCTAGCACGTTGAGGAGATGGTGCTCTGACCGGAAGTAGAAGTTAATTGTTCCGTCGTCGTTCACCTGTTCGGTCACTTTCCCAACGAGATTCCAATATTTGGGTAGCGCTGCCTTAATCCCTGCTGGGTTTTGTTGTTTTGGATTCAATCCTCGGGCTACCAAGCATAATCGATGGTCTTTTTCAAATCGCTGCCTCGCATCCTCATGTATTCGCCAAGCTTTCTTCTCCGATCCGATTTTCAATTCCTGTAAAACCTTCCATATTTCTTTCTCCGTACCCATCGCAGCTAATCCTGAATAGTTGATTTGAGACTTTCAAAGTGATAAACAGCAGAAATTGAGATTGAATTTTCCGATACTTAATTAAGAGTCCATACTTAAACATTGTTGATAATTTGTGTTAAAAAAACATTTTTAATAATTTTATGATATTAGTCACAATGTCAATACCACAATATTGGTCTAGATTATTCTATGATCATTTCATGCATTACAACCCTCTTAGGCTATAAAATATAAGTTTTCTATTTAAGTTGACTGATTTAAAATTCAACAATTTTCTGATTTTTTTAATAACTAGTTCGTATTGAATAATTTTAACAATTTTATAACTAGTCCAGACTAAATAATTCAACAATTTCATGGTTCTTTTGGAAAAAAATACGTTCGATTTTGAATTCAAATTTCTTTTTTTTTTCTTTTTTTTTCGGCCAGAGTTCAAATTTCCATTCTTAAAAATAAAAATAATTGATTAATTCTTATTTTGAATGTGAAAAATTCATGGACCTTAACGTAAATTTGCAATATAATATGTATAACGGTAAATTACAAGTGAGAGAATATTACAAAACAATAAAATTGAAACTAAACTACAAAAGTAATTAAAATTTTAATTATCTAAAACTCCTACTTAAAAAGAAAAAAAAAATCTCTTCCTACGAAATTAGGCAAATCGTTCGAAAAAATCAATGTACTAAATTTTTCTATAAAAAAAACAAAAAAAGTTATTAGGTGTAAAAAAAATGAAACAAGATGGGTCCCAAAGTTGACTATAACGAAACCATCTCAAAACAAATCTTAGCTTAAAACTATCTCTCAATGACCAACACCAGGACTAGGCACTGATCGGAGAAACCTATCAACGGCGGAGAGATTCCGACCTTTTAACTTTCCGGTGGACACGGCGGAGTGACCCTTTCTACTCGGTGCAGATGCAGCCACTTTCCCCTTTCTTAAGTCGGTTAAAGTAGTTGCTTTGGTCACGTGAGGCACGTGACTCTTCTCTTCTTCTCTTAACGTTGTTACCATCTCTTGTTTCTTTATCTCTAATAGTTTTCTTGATGAAACTAACGACGGAGATGCGGCGGCGACGATGAATAAGAAGAGTAAGATTGTTATGAAACGATGAACGGCCATTAAAGCTTAGATCTTTGAGATGAAATTGAAGTTAAAATCAGAGGAAAATAGTCTTTTCTTGAATCTTGATTTTTAAAAGATTGAGATGTCTTTCGAGTTTTGTTGTGGAAATAATGAAATGTTTTTGTGTTTATATAGTCAATAGATAGAGAGAGAAAGAGGGTTTTTTTTTTAATTTTGGAATGTAGATATAAAGTCATTTAATAAATGCAATAATTTTCTTTTTGTCTCTCTAAATTAATAAAAGTCTAAAAAGTGAGGACTATAATTGATGTCATTGCTAATGTAATTTTAGGCTAAATTTTTCAAACAAAGTGTTCTATGAAATTTTTTTGATAAGTTATATGGGGAAATGATTTAATATGAAACTATATAGAAATTGTTTTTTTATATAAAGAAGATGCTTGGAAATTTCAGGTTTATGAATAAAAATGAATTTAATTAGTGAAAAGTCAAAGAGAGATTTTTGAACAAGGCAGTCTCAAAATTAGATTTCACATGTAAGATATATATATAATGCCAAACAATTGTTATTCCAAAATGTGAAATGTATTTAATTTTGCAAGGTGGCTAAAGGTCAAAGTTTCAAATAAAAACAAAATAAATATTAAAAAAGTGAATTTTGACTTGAAAATAAAGGTATTATTCGTCATCAAATGTAATATATAATTGTTTTTTAATCAGAATTAAATTATCTGAAGGATCTTAGTGAATCAAGTTGAGTATTGTGTACTAAGTTAAACTAAATTAAATTAAATAAAGAGTTTAGTTGTCTAAATCTCTTGGGATACGGTAATAGATACGAAGTAACACGTGGCAGATTTTGGTGGTTATATGAAAAATGAGAAGCCGCCGGCCAACGTTTTCAACGGCGATCGTAACGCCACCGTCAAATTTGAAGCCTCCCAACACTTTCGGATATACGTTGTTATCTTCTCCCAACTTTCTTTATATATATATATATATATAGAAATTAGCTATTTTTTATTACAATAATATTGAGAATTAGAATTTATATCGTATAATTGAATTTAAAACAATATGTTTTCATAAAAATAGTAACCGATTGGAATCATATTTAAGAACATAGTGATGGAATTTTTATTATGGAAAGTTGGAAACAGTGATTTATGTTAAGTACGCGATAAGAGCATATGTATTGAAGATCTGAAGGAGTTTCCGAACTTTTATCTAAAAAAAAATAAACTTTTGTTTGTTAGTAAAGATTGAGTAGAGATGATCCAAAATTGGAATTTCTCTCTTTTCATTTTTCACTGTTCACGAACAAACAAAAACATTTTTTTTAGACAAAAATTTGGAGATACTAGAGAGTTGCGAATGTCCTAAATATAACAAAATTTTTAAACGAAAAAATGATTTAATATTAATCTATTTTTATTGATAAATTTATATTTTATTTATCAGAATTTTTTTTTAACTCAAGTGGGAGTTTTTATTAAATCCTAATAAATAAATGCGGTAAAACAAATTTTTCGTTTTTAATAAAAAATCATCTGATCTTGTAAAAATATGATCCGTATATAATAACGTGGAAAATAATAAATGAATGTCAAAATAAATATACACTTTTTATGGAGAAAAAAATATAAACCTTTTATCAACAAAACTTATAATATTTTTAAAATACACGAACCAATTAAATCAAAATAATTTATGTCAAATCGATTGTAACTATTTTGATATTATTCCTTTCAATACAATCCTAAATTAGTTTTATTTTAAAAATGAAGAATTTATTTGATCACATTTTTGTTATTACCATAATGAAATTAAAATTTATAATAAACAGTATGTATACTAAATTATCTATGGAGAAAAAAGAAAATAAAAATGTTTAATCATGTTCTCTTATTTAATTTATAACTTGTTGCGTGTCATTGCATATTATGTTATCAATTTAATCAACATGTGAATTATATAACTACTTAAAATGTTTGGTTTTTGTTCACGTAGATCAACGTGAATTGTTATGCACCAGCGTTTGTTCAAATTATTTTAATCAGCTAAAAA
>KE151763.1:194007-226818 GCA_000411095.1 Aethionema arabicum | reverse complement strand
AAAAAAATATAACTACTAAATTATAAATTTTCAGTTAATATTATTTGCATATATAAACGAAAACAATAATAAAAAAATATCCATTTTTTGCGTCCCATAAAAATATCCATTTTTTTGCGTCTCATAAAAATACTCATTAAATAATTTTTCCCTTTTCCTATCAAATAGTTAAACTTTCAAACATTATATTAAAAAATAGAATTATCGATATATACCTACAAAATACTATAAAACATAATATAAAACTTTTACTATTTATTGTCCGCGCATAACGCGGGCCTCACCTAGTAATGGGTATAAAACATCACAATTTTGGACCAATTTTTGTAAAACATTGGGGGAAAACAGTCTGTTCTACCAATTTTTTTCAGTTTCACAATTTAAATTGAATTTAAATTAAAAATAAAATAAAATAAAATGTAAAAGTGGATTTAAAAACTAATATAATATGTTGGAGACTAAAAAACCTTGAAAATTTTAATTTATTTTCGAAGTTTTTTTTTTCTCCACCAGAAACCTAGAAACTATAAATATTACTCCCAAAAAAACATATTTTTGCCTCTTAATTATATGTTTTTTCAAATCTACCACAACAGTCTTCAACTTCTCAAACGAGGGTTTGAGGATCTCACCCTCGTCCATCCGCCGAGAATCAGCAACAAGGCAGCCGACGCCATCGCTGCCCAAGCTCGTTTTTTCAGGGGTTTCTCTTCAATAGTGTCGTATCTATTTCCTGATTCTCTTCTTAATATTGTAATAGCAGAAAGGCGAAACCTACCAAACTATCCTTCGTCTTAATTATTATAAATTGCTTTTGAGAAAGAAAAAAAATATGTTTTTTTCAAACCATATATAAAAGACACTACAAAAATTAACTAAAAAATGTAAACTATTTCTAGTGGTATTTTTCAAGCCTTAAAACAAAAAATATAATGGCTTTCCAAATGTGAACAAGAAAAAATAAATTAGTTAGAGTAAATTGATCTAATAATTTTCAC
The DNA here is from genome assembly GCA_000411095.1 of Aethionema arabicum. Classification (NCBI taxonomy): domain Eukaryota; kingdom Viridiplantae; phylum Streptophyta; class Magnoliopsida; order Brassicales; family Brassicaceae; genus Aethionema; species Aethionema arabicum. The sequence continues at coordinate 225,820 of KE151763.1, read as the reverse complement.
TTGTAACTATTTACTTTTGTTTTTAAAGGCATCTGCATTCGAGCAGCATTAACTGCATTTTATTTCTACATTCAATTTCCACACTCTAACTAATGAAATCGGTTTGTGTCTATCCCAAAAAAAAAATTATTGTATCAATAAGTTTTTTATTTTATTTTTCTTAAATATTTGACTTTTTAAATCTAAAAAAGATGCATAATATTTTAAAGAAAATAAATATAAAAATATAAATTTCATATTTAAAGAGTTACTATTCATTTTTCGTGTTGAAACACAAAAACATTAAAAATGTAATTATTCAATTATTTTTCTAAAAACATTTTTAAAATGAAAACTATTTGAGATATCCTTATAGACCAAAACCTAGTTTCTTTCAAAATTTGTAACCAAAAAAGGAACCATTAACCCATAAAAATGGTGGAAGAAAACCGGTTTATTCCAGTTTAATCCAATTAATTTGAAATCTTGCCTCAACGTTTCGGTTATTATAATTATACGGAGTTACCAGTTGAACCGGATCCCATCGTTAACTGGTTAAGTGGCCTGACTAGATTTATCTAAAAACTCAACAAATTCTTAACTCGATAACCGAAACAAGAAAATTAATCAAAACAGATTCTTTAATTAGTATAAACAAAATGCAAATCACTTAAATTTCTTCATAATTAACAAAAACCCACATTCTTAAACTTCTTCCCTAAGCTTAATAAGAGCTTTAACCAGAGCTTTAGTCATATCATCTGCACTACACTGCTTCTTTTGGTCTTGAGGTACAACAATGGCTTCCATAGCAAATGAATCTCCACACGAAACCCTAGCTTGAGCCACACTCAACTCCATTTCTTCAAATGCCTCTAGAACATTCACAAGCTTATTATTCTCTCCCTTTTCACTTTTTATCTTTACTTTAAACATTTCTCCATTTTTCTCCACCTTTACTTCCTTTCAAAGTTCAAAAACACAAACTCCATTAATAGAAGTGGTGGAGCCAGAAAAAAAATATTTAAAGCGTCATAACAATTTTTCAATTTTAAAATAACTGCATAAACTTAAAAAAAAACTACGGGGATGAATAATTTTCTTGTATGTGGATTAATTTCAAATATCGAATAAAATTATCGTTATAATTTTTTTTCACGTGGGTTAATTGACCTTCCTCGGTCACACCTACCTCCACCACTGATTAGGGGGTTTAACCTTAACTTTGTATAGAAAACAGTATTAAGTAGAAGAAAGAAGAAACCTGAGGATCTCTTTTGAAAATATTGAAATCTTCATGTTCTTGCTGCAAAGCTTTTATCTTGAGTTTAAGAGTGGCTATGTATAGAATAACCTTTGTAATCTCCATGCTCTTTTCATGGTTACTCTGCAAAACATCTCATTAATGGCTTTACAATTTTTAAAATTGAGGAGATAGCAAAAATAGTGGAACCATTAAGTTTATGTATACATACAAGTTTAAAGTGGGTAAGATTTGTGAAGAAATGAGTCTTTTCTTGATTTGCCCTTTTCTTTTGTTGACTAGCCACCATCACTTTCTTTTTTATGTTATTGATTGAATATAGAAGAATATATATTGGGATCTATATATAGATATACTCACATATATTGTATTGTCGTGTAGTACCAAATATGCAATCATGACGATGATGAGGGTACAAGTTGATATTTCTAAGGTATATAATTTTTGAGTGAATATTTTTTTTTTCTTGTGTTCTGATAAATTTTTGTGTGTTATTTTTGTCAAAATATAGTTTTTTTTTATAGATTTCAATATTTAATTATAATTTAGTTTTTATTAGTGGAAAAGTGTACATGCCATCAAAAAAAAGAAAAAGAGATGTTATATAATGGAAAATTAGTACTTAAATATTATAATTATGATGAAAGCAATACTAAGACAAATAAATAATGAATAAACTACTCAATATGATCCCATTAATATTGTTTTTTGCCTAAAATTATACATCAAATATATATATATATATTTTTTAAAATAGAAAACAGAAAATGAATTTTCTGCTTTTAGAGTTAATTGGGTTGAAAAAAAGAGAGAATTAATTGTAAGTTCAATTCAGACTAGTTTTCAAATTTGAAATTTTTAGTTTTAATTAAAATAAATCTTAATTTTAATAAAAAAAATCTTATAAAAAAAATAATTTGTTTGCTTTCTTTATTATTATTTTTTTTAACTTGGTATAAAAATAAAACTACAGCCTTCTTGACTCTCCTTATTACATAAACGATGCCTTTACAAGAAAAATACAACATTATAATAGATTCTGCTGTGGAAGAAAAATCCATAGGGTAAATATCTAAAGCAGTGTTTGATTTGACGTATGACATATTATTAGATATTTGATTTTATTTTTTAACTCAATATTTATCAGAAAGAAATGTTATTTGGTCTATTTGTTATTTTGTTTTTGTTTATATTCGTGGAGATATATATATATTTTTTTTGTCATCATATTTGGTGGGCTACAACAGGCCGGTTCATTAGCCTACAAATTCCATATAGGGATGAAGTGGGGTTTGAACCCCTTACATGACACTAGTAGCAGAGGTAGTCAACCACTGGACTACTTGCTACTGGTCCGAATATATATATAAGATATAGTTGGTTCAAACCCAACTAATTTTATTTATTATTGAAGCTAAAAGTCCGAATTTTATATTATAATTATAAATTGTTTGTCATGTTCGACCTTATTTATATTCGAAATGTTTATCTCTATATATGTATATATTTGAAAAATTTGTTATCAACTTGAATCCAAAAGAGATTTTATTGAGTCAAAATTATACTGCAAAAATTATGGATAATTTGTGTTTTTTTTTAAATGTATTTTTTTCTTTCTTTCTGTTTCCATATGTATAAAGGTTAAAATTTTAAACCATTAATAAGAATAACTAAATATCTGAACAGCAAACGAGGTTTACATGGTATCAAGTATTAATTAAATCTAAAACTAGATTTCTCTTTTACAATATTTTGTTTTGGGGTTCTCATTGGTTTGTGTATTTTAAATGATAAATCCAATAATATATAAATATTGTTTAATTTGGATTTCTCCTTGGTTCTGTATCTCAAATGAATAAGTTGTATTTAATTGGTTGGTGATCCATTTGATGATTCCTCAAACAAAAAGTACTAGTAACCTTTCAATTTTCATTTGATGACTCTAAATATAATTAACAATTTGCACAAAATAACAAATTAAAAAATATATATATATATATATGAACTATAAACTCATCTCATTAACTATATGAGTTACAAGACGGTCCCATTAACTGAAATATAAATTAAATGCAATCTTACGTTATTTGGTGGGTTTAAACCCTGGATGCCGGAAAATTAAAAAATAAAACTCACTTACCAACTAAACTACTTTGGTCTGACCATTTTTTTTTTTCCTCGATCTGACCATTTTATTTATATTTAAGTTATTAGAAAGAACTTATAATCCAACCAACAAAAAAAATAAAAATATGGTCGTACAAGTGTACATCGATTAATGGGAAAAGAGAATAAAACAAGTGAAAAATTCCAAAAGTGAGAGAAGAGAGATATGATATACCTATGAGCGATCCATATATATATATATATTTATATAATATATAGATTTTGAGGAATCACGGGTCATCTCTTTACGTTTGTCTTGCTTGGAAAGGTACGAATAGATAGAGCAGATAAGTGACGAAAGTGGTAAGCTCTTTTTACTGTAAATTCTGTAATCACATATTCACATGTTTCCTCATCTCTAACCATTTTCTCTCTGTTTTATTCTCTATCCTTTTCTTCCTTCTTATATATAGTTATATATAGTTATATATATACATAAGTAATCTTCTCTTTTCTTCACTCAATTTCCACACTCTTCTCTCCTGTCTTGTNNNNCCTGTCTTGTCAATTCCACACACATCCAAACAAATATATATATATATATATAAATATATATGTACATAAATGTATAGCCATTATGTTCCAAGATGTTATCTCGATAATAGCCCCCCATGTCTTATTCTAGTTGTTTTCAGTTTCATCTTGGTTTTTACAATTTAATTCAATTTTGATTTAATTAATACTCAATTTGAATACTATATGAATAGTAATTTAAGTGATTATTAGAAATATGAGTTCCAACTCAAAATTAATTAGTATTGATGTTTGATTCATATTAATTTAATTGACAATAAGTGGAACAACTTATATATATATATATATATATTAATGTTGATTCATATTTGATATGAGATTCTAACATGAGTATTTTGTTTCATTTATCTAGGATTGAATCTTATTTCAAACTGAATCTCACACATCTCAATGGATGATATATATTTTTTAGGGTCTATTATGATATCATATTAATAAAAATATGAGGTTTTGATTCAAAATCAATTGATAATAAGTGCAGTAATTTATGTTTTATAAATATTTATATTAGTTTTGATGTATATCCGATATCAGATGTCGATTGTGGTTTATTTTAGTCGTTTTTATACGATTCTTGCAAACAAATATAATTCTTTATACTTTTTAGCCTACCACAACATCTCTAGTTGTTACTAGGGCTATTTTTTTTTTTGTCAAACCTCGATTTGAATCTTACTTTTGAAATTATTTTTTGCTTAGACATTATATTAAATTAATTTCGGGATGGTGGCGAAAAAACCTCTATGTATCTATTTTTGGCGAAACAGACACTGAACTATTAAGTAGGTAAAAACACCCATACACTTTTTTTGGCGAATAAAATCTTAAACTATGAAGTCGGAAAAAAACCCCTGAACTTTTTTTTTTCGGGAGAAAAACCCCTCAATTAAATTGACCGTTAGTATCTAATTAAAAAACAATGCATTTAAACTATAAAATTTTATTTTTAGTCAACAATTTTTAATTTTACTGTTTAAACACATCGTTTTATTTAATTAGAGACGAACAATGATTTAACGGTTAAACTAAGGGGGAATTGCAAAAATGCCCTCATTCAAGCTTTTTTTGCAAAAATGCCCTAATCATGCATTTTTTGCAAAAATGCCCTAACATTATACCTAACATTATAAGTGGTATACCCTCACATTTTATGAAAAATTTGGAAAAATGTATTCAATTAGGGCATTTTGCATAATTGATTTTTAGAAAATTTCTTCATTCAAGCATTTTTTGCANTTTAAACACATCGTTTTATTTAATTAGAGACGAACAATGATTTAACGGTTAAACTAAGGGGGAATTGCAAAAATGCCCTCATTCAAGCTTTTTTTGCAAAAATGCCCTAATCATGCATTTTTTGCAAAAATGCCCTAACATTATACCTAACATTATAAGTGGTATACCCTCACATTTTATGAAAAATTTGGAAAAATGTATTCAATTAGGGCATTTTGCATAATTGATTTTTAGAAAATTTCTTCATTCAAGCATTTTTTGCAAAAATATCATAACAACAAATCCAAGGGTATAATTGGTAAACCCTACAAAAAGGGCACATTTGCAAAAAATGCTTGAATTAGGGCATTTTAGGTAATTCCTCTTAAATTAATAGAGGGATTTTGTTAGCTAATAGAAAACATTTACGGGGGTTTTCGCCATAAAAAAAGTCTAGAAGTTTTTTCGCTGGAAAAATAAAGTCGAGAAGTTTTTTGCCGACTTGATAGTTGAGGATATTTTTCGCCAGAAAAAACAAAGTTTAGGAGTTTTTTCGCTGAAAAACCTAAATTCAGATGATTTTTTGCCGGCTTTATAGTCTAGGGTCTGTGTCGCCAAAAACAGATAGTTTAAAGTTTTTTTTTCCGCCATCCCATTAATTTTACACTATAAAATGTAATGGAGAAACTGTTGATAATTTTTTTTTTTAAGTTTCTCCTAGTAAATGTCAAATGTATATTTTTTATTTTATGAAAACAATTTAGAATTTTTTTTCTTTTTATTAGAATTGCAATCCTATAGTTCTAATATTTCATATTAAGATTAAATGCTGTAAATAATGTTATAGTCAACCATTACGGGTTTTGTTTTGATTGTTAAAAACTATACTCTCCATCAATTTAATAATAGACAATCGTTTTTGCATTAATTATTTTGTTTCAAAATAAATATCGCTTTAGTTTTTCATTAGAAAAAATCTATGAGTAATATATTCACATTTTATAAAATTAATTATGCATTAGAACGATCATTAGCCAATTTAATTTTTAAGCACTTTTTAAATAATTGATTAGAGATTGGATAGTAAAGGACGAAATTTGGTCACGAGAAGTAATGATGTTGATATATATACATAAGAATAATGGGGACAACACAGAAATCAGACCAATAGACTTTAAACACTTTTTGGATACAAAATTACAAATAAGTTGGAGAAGTTCAAATTTTATGATGTCAGTCTTTGTCTCTGAACTCTCATCTCTGAAATCTGAAGACATACCTTTTACACTTTTTTGTCTCTTTTTCTTATTTGTTTCGATCTTCATCTTTTAGAATCTTTGATTTTGTTAAATGGGTCGGTTTTTACTTGGATTTGACTTGCATTAATTGGTTTCTAAGGCTTTTTCTGTAATTTCTGATCACAAAATGGAATATGCTTTATATATATATTCTGAATTTTAAATTAGTATTTTTTTCTGTGATTTTTAATTAAATCATGATAATACAAAAATAATAAAAATAAATTTTCAAATTTTTGAAATGTGATTTTGGATTACAACATAAGAATTGAAATCGACAAGATTTTAATAGATGTTGGAAAAAAGTGCAACTGTTGTTTTAAAGCAAAATATTTTTTGTATTTTTGTGAAAGATATTTTTAAAAATAAAATTATTTTATTAACCGTGTTTAATAATAAACTAAGTTTTTTTTGTACATAGCGCGGAATTGAAGCATTATAATAGAAAATATTGATGTTTCATATTATAATTAAAAACTGATTTTATAAAACAATATTACATATAAATATTATCTAAAGTTTTTAATATAAATTATAAAACCATTTTATAAAGAAAGTATTATTACTTTTAAAATTATATTTTATAGTTAATGTAATATATTGCTCTTAATCTTATAAGTACTTAATTTCTATATTATATTATGAAAAAAAATCAATAATTAACTCTTGTATTGTTTCAGACATAAGATTTAGTTTTTTAATAACAAAAAAAAATAAAGTTATATGATCATTACAAAAAAATCAATAACTATGGAAAACTAAAAATATGAAATACATAAAAATTTATTAATTGAGAAAGAGAAAACTTAAATTTTAAAAAATGATAAATCATATCAAATTCAACAAAATCTCTATGTGATATATCATATATTATACTTAATGTATAAATCAAATCAAATTCAACATCTCTATGCTAAAAAAAAAATAGATTTCAGATGGTGTACGCATTTATTATACTTAATGTTATACTATCATATACGAATAAATGAAAAGAGGACATGAACTCAACCTTCTTTAAGCAATCAAAGACGAAGAGATCTCCACACATGTACACATACATAACCCAATGTCCATCTCAAAACAAATGAAACATAATTTTTTTCTTTGCTGATTTCGTATAGTTTCTTCTTTTCGATCAATCGATTACATTTACTTATTCGAAAAGATGGTAAAAAAGAATTACCGGGCAAATCTCCTTTGGCAAAAAACTCAATACAAAGCAATGCATAAGGAAATGCAAAAGTGTAAGTAATGATTTTATGCCAATAGAGATCTTACCCTGTAATTCATTTTCACCTTTGATTCATCTCACATATCTCTACAATAGTTTACTGCAAATTTAATGTCTATATTTATACAATCACCAAAACTAGCATATTCTATGGTACAATGCTTCTAAAGAGATCTTTATATATACCGCAAGAGTTTTTTTGGTCATACATTCCTTATTAGAGCATATTATTATGTTATTGAAGTCACTGACCACAAATCGGACAACAATTTTTATATGTGAGTTATATTGTTTTTAATTTATTGAAAATATATTTTTAAAATTTTGATCATGGAACCATATTGAAAATTCATTAAACATAATGTGAATATATGGAAAAAAAAGATGGGACCGGCCTAAGAACTGATTTTAGTCCAAGAAAACGGTTAACGACTAAATTTATTTAAACGTTGTATATAATTTAAATAATGACAAGAAAAAAAAAGGAATGCTTTAGGAAAAGGAAAAATGTGGTAAATAATAAATTATATAAAGTAGAAGTTGATTCTTGAGATTTTTTTTTTGTCAGAAAGAAGGAAAAATAAAGTGATTCTTGAAATGGAAGATCCATGAGAATGTTCTTTATATTTGATTTGAGCTTTGTGTATGATGAAGCATAAATTGTAGAAGTTTGACACTTTATTTTGGGGTGTATTTTCCTCTATACAATTTAAAAATAAATAATTATATACATGATATATTATATATACGCATTAATATAGTCAGCCAATAAAATAAATGAACCGAGTTTGAAAAAGACGAAAATTCCAATGCTTTCGTATAAAAAGTGCACCGAAGCATAAAGTCATGGATTTTATTAATACGAGTCATTAATAATTTAATATCGCTATTTTTTAGCATAATGTTTTTTTTGGTAGTTCACTATTTGAAAAAAAAAAGAATTTGTGTGAATTATATTTTTACACACCCTATTTTTGTTTTATACATCCAATCTTTTTATAAAATGTTATAAGATATCATATAATTTATTATGACAAAGTTTATGAGATATTATATTTTTTGTTTACTAATATATATCGTGGTATAAGATGTCATATAACTTATTATGATAAAATTATGAGATATTATACTTTTTATTTAACAATATATGACTTATTATAAGATGTTATATAACTGTTTATGGTAAAGTTTATGAGATACTTTTTTTTTACTAATATATGATTTGTTATAAGATGTTAACATATGATTTGGTATTGTTAGAGCGAAAATTTAGAGGGAAATTGAGAATATAAAAAATATTTAAAAACACAATGATAAAGCTAAAAAACAATAACGGAATCGAGATTTGATCTCTCTCCTTAATTCGTAAAACGCCCCGCAGTGCCACGGATCTATAGCGTTACGAATCCCAGGATAATTCTGTTAAATACTTTGGTTTTGAAAACACTAAAACTCAAAGCCTAAAACGAACCTGAAATCTGTGTATTACTCTCGACTCTAGATTTGAAAAGAAAGAGAGAAAACTTTGTATAAGGGTTTTTGATTGTTTGTGAGATGAGTTTTGAGGAGACCTAAGCTCTCCTTATATAGGAGATGAGTTAGGGTTTTGAGCAAGAGAAAGTTCTAGATCTCTTAAAAAAACGTTTGGGCCAAAAGTTAAATGGGCCACATTTCTCATTCACCTAAACCCATTAAATTGGGTCCAACAGGTATAACGTTATACGGTGTTATATGATGTTATATACGAGTGTAAATAGCAAAAAAACCAAACTCCAAATGTGTATATACCTAAAACACCTTTTCTAAAGTGCATCCAAAAAAAAAATTCAATATTCCAAAATAAACTATGCAGTTCAAACTGTTAAACTCTAAACAACAAATCTTAATCTCTAAAATCTTGAACCTTAAACCATAAATTTTAACTCATAAATTTTATTTGTTCATAAAAAGCAAAATAGAGTAAATTCGTCGCAAACTAATATATCATTAGGTAATTTTCACTGTTTATTAGTAGGTCCATCTTGAAATAGGGTTTAAATATCGATTTAGTGTAAATTACACTAAATGAATAGGTCTCCATCTTGAAAAAAAAAACTAAATTTTCGAAATGTTATAAATATTGTTTGAGTGTAGTTAGTTAAATCTAGTTAAATTAATTTCAAAATGGATGACTCATGTATTTTATATATAAAGTCATTTTAATAGTACATGAGTGAGAACAAAATATGAAAATAATTATCGACGTGAGTTGTATAGTGTTAGTAGGCAAGTCTTGGAGTTTCTCATAATAATATACATTGAATTTATTGTGAAATTGAATTTTAAAAAAAATACAGATTATGTTTTTGCAATAATCGAAGCAAAAATATCTCAAAACATACATGTTTTTCCGTAATATTCCCTCTCAAAATTGAAACATCTAAATTGATAGACATAATTTAAACATGTCACATAAACACCGTAAACTCTCTGTAACTAAAAAAATCTTCAAGGGTTTTAATTGAGTTTCATCAAAAACCTAAGTTTTGGTTTGGTCCGCAAGACCGCACATGGTTGAACCGATCTTCAATGGTTGGATTGATCTTCAAAATTAAAGACATAATTCAACTTGCTTATACCTTTCTTTTAAAGTACATTGAGATGATATTATTAACTTGAACTAATACTTATCACTTGAACTAATGTGTCTTACCTTCTAAAATCAAACACAAAGGAAGAGACCTCGACCCCACCATGCATGAATATCAACCAATGCCCATCCATAAAAAAAAGAAAGCGAAAGGTAAGAATTTTCTTTGCTACCCAAACTGTGTAACTCACTCGGTTCCTTGGTATGATGAAAGTCTCTGATTTCAGCGAGAGTCCCGAGTTCGAGTTCAACTTAATAAGGGATACACAATATTTTCGCCACTGGCGAATATTTCGATACATGCTGGTTCCGGATGCTAGGAGACAAAACCGTACCTGGGCATAGGTAGGCTAGGTGATGGCTTAGGGCCCACATCAAAAAATAAAAAATTATGTTTAGAAAAAATAGGGCACAATTTTTATATTGGTATCATTTATCTTCGAGTAAGAAAAATAAAGCACATTTTTTATTTTCGACTAGGGCCTCCGATAGCCACAGAACGGCTCTGCTGGGAGACTACGGACTGCCTACTACACTTGATACAGACACAAGCACCAGTGATAGGGTCGGTTGTTGTTGTAAGGTCGGAACTCTTGACTTATATAAAAAAAATATTATTAGCTGGTTTTGTATTATTCTCTTTGATTAATTAATTATTGGTACTATATAATGAGATATAATTGGTGAAAAAGAATTGCCGGGCAAATCTCCTTTGGCAAAGAACTCAATACAAAGCAATGCACAAAGAAATGCAAAAGGCTAAGTAATGGTTTTATGCCAATAGAGATCTCACCCTGTAATTCATTTCCACCTTTAAATCATCTCACATCTCCACAATTTTCTTCTACAAATTCAGTGTTTGTATTTATAATATCATCAAAACAAGCATATTCTATGGTACAATGCTTTTCTCATTGTAAAGAATCGAGGTTTTATTCCAAAATTCCAAAAATGTTATTTTTTTTTGTGTAATAGAATAATCTTTTGTACCACAAGATTTATGGTCAGATATTCCTAATTAAAGAAAGCAATACAACTTTAGTACAAAACTAGGAACGGTAAATAATGAATTTTGATAAATTAGAAATTGATTATTTAAATGGAAGATCCATGAGAATGTTCTTTATATTTGATTGAGCGTATACATGAAGAATTATAAATTGTACAAGCAATCTAGTCGAATAATTTCTAAATATAAGTACCAACGTAATGATATATATATATATTTGATGCATATTTACTAAGAATTTATTTATATATAAAACAATTTATTTGAATAATGTTTTCTCTATTTTTTTAGATTGTCTAGGTACAAGCATAGATTTAGAAATTAAGTTTAATCTTGATTTCATTTTTTATGGGAAAATTGCATAAACTTTCCAAAAAATATGCTTTGATATATTTTATACTTTGTATAATAAATTTAGCAAAACAAACATTTCAAAAATATTTTTTTTTCTATTTTATATCAGTCGTTAGTCAAACATAATGGTGTCGTTAATGATATAGATTTAATTTTAGTATTTATATAATATTGTCTTCGACAAATTTAATTTTGGTATTTATACAAGAAAACACTCCAATTTTTGACCACCATTTTGGTCGAAAATTGGTCAAAAACATACATTTTTGACCAATTATCGACCAAATGGCTTGGTCGAAAATCGAGCGTCGATAAATTAAAGTGGTCGATAATCTGGTCGAAAATACAAGCGCTCAAAATGGGGTCGAAAATTTATCAACCAAAAATCGACCAAACTTTATTTTGTCGATAAGTGGTCGATAATGTTATTGACCAACCATCGACCCAAAAAAAATATTGGTCGATTTTTGATCGATAATAATTTTAATTTTTTTAAAAAAAAATTAGCAAATTAATTTACAGAATTTTTATTATAGAAATTAAAAATAAAATTCAAACTCTTCCTAAGAGAAACTAGTTAATAATCATGACTACAATAATCATGACTCCTTTGTCCTCTACAAAATCATCTAGCAGACATGTATTGCTTGTATGCTCCTTGAAGATCTTGAGGATTGGGTTCCAAGTTCACCTGCATTGACCAGCTAGACAAAGTCAGTTACAACGTGCAAGTCTTAACACATAAACTGAGCCAAGCGAGACAATATTTACAATATCTAGTTCTCTATGCAACATCAGCCTTCTTGTTGTCATTAATTTGGTGTCCATGGCCACTTAGGTAGTGTCTCTTTTGGGGCATATGGTAACTTGTAAATATATTTTTTTACTCTTTTTTTTTTCTTTCTTTAAATTATAACTTTATTTTAAAAATAATTTTTATATGAATTTATAATGTTTGAATTTTATAAATTTTTTAGTTTTGATAATTTATTTATTTCATATATTTTAATTTTTCTCGATACTTACGTATAATCTAGTAAGTTAAAGTACATTTTCTATCATAAATAAAATATTGTTTTATTTATTTTTATAATAATCATAATTCATGTAAGCACATTCCTACAATAAAAAACAAGCTGATTCTTTAAAACTATTAGTATTAGTATACTATTATATATGCCAAAACCTTGGGCATGATTAAATTCATTAATTTATATGACCACTTATGTATTGTCTCTTTTTGGGCATATGGTAACATGCAAATAATTTTTTTTACTTCTTACAAAAATGAATAAATGTAAAAAGTGCATATGTTTTTGTTGTAAGATCTTATGAAACCAAGACCGGTTTTCTTTAATATACTGAACTTAAGTAAATTCTTATCAAATCCTCTTTTTAATCTTAAAATAATGTTTAAAAAAAATAGAAGTGGTTAGAGGAGAGATATTGTGATGCTCAATACAACTTGTTCAAGAGTTCTATGTATATTAAAGAAAATATACAAACAAAAAAAATCAAAGAAGGAAAAACAATGGTAAATCATTATAAAATGTATATAAAGTAGAATTTGATTCTTGAAATGGGAGATAGAATGTTCTTTGTATTTAAATCAAGCTTATAATTTAAGAGACCAATAAACTGCAAAAGCTCGTCACCGCAAATTTATATTTTATTATTACATATTTATTAAACTATTCCATAAAATCTATCAACTTTGCAAAAGGCAAAAAGATCGAATCTTGAGAAGTCATTACGTTGACAATACTTAAATTGAGTTGATTTATACACAAATAAAGAAAACATAAATACATGTGTGTGGTAAAAGCAACAAAGATTGTATCACCTTTTAAGATTTGAGATTTTGCTTGAAAATTGACAGAAAGACAAAAGATTCTCAACTTCAAATAAGTGCAACATATTCTTAAGCATATCCAACCAAATAAACTTGCGTATTAGTACCATACTCGGTTATGTTATCAAATTTAAGTAGTGTGTAGGATATATATATATAGGGAGATTTGCAAAAATGCATTCATTCAAGCATTTTTTTGCAAAAATACCTTAATTATGCAATTTTTTGTAAAAATGCCATAAAATTATATCCAACATTATAAGTGGTATACTTTCACATTTTATGAAAAATTTGGAAAAATGTATTCAATTAAGGCATTTTGCATAATTGATTTTTAGAAAATTTATTCATTCAAGCATTTTTTGCAAAAATATCATAACAATAGACCCAAAGGTATAATTGGTAAACTTTACAAAAATGACACATTTGCAAAAAATGCTTGAATTATGGCATTTTAAGTAATTCCTCATATATATTGAATTGGCTCTAGCCAAGTCTGGAAAAACATTAGACTTAGGTTTTAATAATGGGAAATTTTCAAAAATGCAATAAGTCAAGAGGTTTCTGTAAAAAAATATCCTAATATTAGAGACAAGTATTTCACAGATTTTTGGTAAAAACAGTACTTTCTCTGTTTCATATATAGTACATGATTTTCTAATTTTGATTTCACACAAATTAAGAAAATAATTAATGTAATATATTTTCAACAATTCTCAATAAACAATCAAATAACAACCAATAAACTATAAGATTTTTAAATTGAATTTTTGAAATTCGCAAAATCAATCATTTTTTTTTGTAACCAGTAATTAGTATAAATATTGGGGTCTAAAACCACCTGATTGTTTTACACATCAGCAAGAGAGTAGTACAAAAGAGGATTATTTAGAGGAAAAGAATTAGGATCAGAACTCGTTTAGCCTGACTAGTAAAATAACCTGGGAGAAGAGACAGCTTGTGATACTAGAGAGAGGAGTGGGGAAGAGTTAGCTTCGTAGACGGTGCCATGTGGTGTCTTGAATGTGTGTTTGAGAGTACCCAAAGAGGAGCTGCAGCAGCGCAACAGAAGCCGGGGAACGACATCGAATGACTGAGGAGTAAGTGGTTTCCTATGTACTATGTATCTGCCTGGAGATCCTGCGGTTGATAATACTTAAACCATGTCTCAAGTAATGATATTGAGGTTGATGTAGCTGTTTGAGAATAGCAGGAACTGGAAATTGCAGAGAGCCTATTGCGAATTGTCCGCCTAACAGAGGTAACTATCTCTGTTATTGGCCTGACTATCTGTTGGAAGAGCCTTCCATTGCGTTCTCTCCATATCTCGTACACTCCTGCTTGTATTATTAGCTTGATGATAATGTTTCTCTCCATGCTTCCATGATCCGAAGAGGTCCAATCTAACAAGTTCGAAATAGAAATTTGGGCATGACCGAGTGGGTGGTTTAGTATCCTTGACCATAAGGAAGATCCAAATTCACAACCTGTAAACAAATGGCAAATAGTCTCATCAGCAACTGAACAAAGTAGACATTGAGTAGGCACCTCCATGCCCCCAAGCTCTAAGACGATCCCTAGTGGCCAGCCTTCCCCAAGCAACCAACCAGACAAGGAATGCATGTCTTGGAATATGATAGTTGCACCAAACCGATTTGTACCATGTCACCACTAGAGCTAGCGTCTGTAAAGACTTCCACGTGATTGAGGAGCTAAACTGTTTCACTGAACACCATTGGAACTCATCATTCTCTTCACCATTTAGTTGAGGCGGTGGGTTCGGTAGCAGTTCCTGAATCTGAGTTAACAACGAGTTACGTTGAGATCTTCGTAGTCTTCCTCCATTTAGGTGCCATGAGTTGTTTGTAATTGCTTCTTTAACAGTAATAGCAGATTGTAAACCGGTAATTACTGAAGCGCCTGAACGCAATAAAGCGTGTAAAGAACCTGTGCTCAACCAAGTATCATGCCAGAATAATGCTGGCTCCCCAGATACTACCTTAACGGATAGAAACGTTCGAGCTAATGGGCGCAGCTGCATCAGTTTTCGCCAATCCCATGAACCTTTTATCCTAAAGTCTGCCTCCCAGAAGATTTTATTTCTTAATATGTGTGATTGAGCCCATTACAGCGAGCTCTGCCTTGAGTATAGCTTCCAAATAAGCTTAAGTCCGAAGACTTTATTCCAGATTCCTAACCTCTTTAACCCCAGACCTCCACACTTTTGCGGTTGGCAAATAGCCTCCCAAGAAACCTTAGCTCCTCTAGTAGTTTCCTTCGTTCCTTTCCATAGGAAAGATCTACAAAGTGCTTCCAGCTTTGCTAAACATGTTTGCGGTAGAATGAAGACTGCAATCCAAAAGTTTATCGTGCTATTTATCACCGGGCGAATGAGTTGGAGACGACCGGCAAACGATAGATGACGCACTCTCTAAGAGGAGATTCTCTGGCGAACTTTGTCTATAAGAGGTTCGTAGTCCTGCACACGCAGCTTCTGAGTTGTTAGAGGAATACCAAGATATCTAGCTGGTAATACTCCACTTACGACTCCATATTCTTCAGCCATCTCCATAAGGTGATTATGATTATTCCCATCAAGAAACAAAACAGTTTTTTCCTTGTTTACTTGAAGGCCTGAGTACCGGTAGAAGTCGCTCAATACCTTTAGAATATTCTCCAAGGAAGTAGCTGATCCATCGAAAAAGACCAGAAGGTCATCCGCAAAGGCCAAGTGAGTTATGAGAGGGTTTCTACATTCACTTGGAAGCTGGACCAAACCTTGAGTAGTTGCTGAATCTATCATTTTCCCCAAAATATCCATGACAAGCACAAAGAGCGAGGAAGACATTGGATCACCCTGTCTTAAACCTTTTTCACCTTTAAAATATCCCACCAACTCTCCATTGATGTTGACCGAATATGAGGGAGTTGTAACACATTGTCTTATCCAATTGATTAAGGAGAAGGGAACTTCCAAAGCTCGTAGTATATTGAGTAAGAATATCTAGTTGACGTTGTCGTAGGCTTTAGCTAGATCAATTTTGAGGCATCCTCGACGAGTTACCGCTGGTTTGTGGAAATCTGAAACCAGTTCTGCAGCCAACAACACATTCTCTCAAAGATTTCTCCCTTTAACGGATCCAGCCTCATTTCCTTGAACAACACTAGGGAGAATCATTTGTAATCTATGAGATAAAATGGTAGATATGATTTTATAATATGCATTGCAGCAAGAGATTGGTCTAAAGTCCTTTAGTGAATCCGCTCCTTTAACCTTCGGGATTAGAGTTATTATCGTTGCATTAGATTCCCTTGGGATCCTACCAGTGATGAAGAACTCCCGTATTGCTTCACACAATTCTACCCCAATTATATTCCAAGTTGACTTGTAAAAATCAATCGGGAAACCGTCAGGACCGGGAGCACGATTATTCGGCATTTTAAACACGGCTTCTCTAATTTCCTGGATTGTTGGGATTTGCCCTAGACGCTGTTGAAGAGCCTAGTCACATCGAAACGGATGAACTTCTTGAATCTGGGATGGAGTCAGAGGTGAACATTCCAAATTTTTGGTTCCTAGTAACCGAATGTAGAATTCCGTGATCATTAATTTAATCTGGTCCGGTTGAGTAACTCGCTCTCCCCTGTCATTGCTCAACGAACTTATACGGTTCGTGGCTTGACGAGCTACGACAGAACGGTGAAAATTTTTTGTATTTGCATCTCTTGCAGCCAACCATTTAATCCTGGATTTTTGCTTGAAAATTTTTTCCTCAATAGTCCTTAGCTTGACCCAACGAGATCTTTCTTCCACCTCTTTTCTAAACAACTCAGGTGATGGATGAATGAGTACTTGATTTTGAGTGATGAGAAGTTTGTTCTATGCATCTTGAACTCTACCCTCGATACCATTAAAGTCCTTTTTATTCAAGTTTCTGCATATTCCCTTCATCAATCTAAGTTTACTTCTGAATACAAAACTCCTATTACCCTCTATGGAGCAAGATTCCCATTCTCCTTTGATTGAGGACAAAAAGTCAGGATGACTCTCCAAGAAGGAAAAATACTTGAAAAAGGTTTTACGACGTTGAGCATCGTCATGAAGTTGGATAAGACATTTTGTGTGGTCTGAACCCGGAGAAGCTTCAAACGTGGCTAGAGATCTTGGAAATTTTAATAACCAACTCTCATTAATGAGTGCCCTGCCCAATTTCCTTGCTACCGAATCATCCGGTTGTTTGTTTGTCCAAGTGTGTAAAGCACCCCTAAAATTCNGACGTTGAGCATCGTCATGAAGTTGGATAAGACATTTTGTGTGGTCTGAACCCGGAGAAGCTTCAAACGTGGCTAGAGATCTTGGAAATTTTAATAACCAACTCTCATTAATGAGTGCCCTGCCCAATTTCCTTGCTACCGAATCATCCGGTTGTTTGTTTGTCCAAGTGTGTAAAGCACCCCTAAAATTCAAGTCGAATAGATTAGATGCATGTAAACAATGTTGTAGATCTCTCATACCTTGGGAAGGGGTTGGATTTTTGAACTCTGAGTAGATCTCCATTATCGACAATGGCTGATTAAAATCCCCCATAACTAGCATTGGTCTATTCTGACATCTCTGATCATTCAGAATATGCACCAGTTTACTACAAAGAGGGACTCTTTCCTCCATTATATTAGAGGCGTAGAGGACTATTAACGAAAATTCCATTCCCGTGAGCTGATGTGTGACCCCACACAAAATCATTTTTTTATCCTTGTAGGCAGAACGGTGAGTGAAGGATCCCATAAGACCCAAATTTGACCATTAGGAGCATCGACGTAATTAGCTGTCATTCGCCATTCTGGTAGATATCTCTGAATATTGATTCTGAATTTGACTCTTGGATATGCGTTTCTAGCAGCGTTCCCAACAAAACTTGAGTATTATTGATCCAATTCTTAACCTCTAAACGTCTTCGAAGGCTATTTAAGCCCCTTACGTTCCAACAAAAAATCTTTAGTTGATTCATGTGTAAATCCGTACAAAAAAGGTGCAAAAGTGACTAACGTCATTAGTTTGAGTTAACACATTCTCCTCCCATGGGAGAAGAATCCCTGTCTTCCAAAGAGCCATAGTCTATGAACTTGAACAGTGGTTTGTTCCCTATTTTCTTTTTCTTCTTCACTGATTTTTTCCGTTTTTTTCCAGTATCAGGCGGCAACAGAGATTTCAGGGGACCATGGGAAGAAGACCTGGCTCTCAATATCTTTTGAGCCGAAGCTATTATTTCCCCCTCCTCCGTGCTGACTGATTGACACAATGATGAAGAATTCTGATCTTGAGGAAAGGGGACCTTCTTCTCAACTTCATTTTGATTGAGCTGCTCTGGTATGGATTGAGTAATTACTATCTTATCCCTTGTCTTGTCTAGCCCACGAACTTGCTGGAATTGATCAGGCTTAGGGGGGAGTCACCCATGAGGCTTGAGGGAAGAAACTCTTTGGTAGAAGTGTGTATGCAAATAGGGTGAGTTAGTGCTCGAGAGGAGCTCTCACTAGACGCTCGGGAAATCACTTTCTCCATAGGAGCTTTTACTAATCCATGATTAATCTCACCTTCGGTGGTCATAGGATCCAATGAATTTAGTGTTGTGTCTATATTTGCTTCACTTGATGAGTTTTCTGGACCCATCTTTTCAGTCTCTTCCTTACCAGCCGTAGATACTAGAGGTGCCTTCTCACTAGCAGGATTTGTTGCCTTAGGATAAAGACAACGGGGTCTAGTATGCCCATATTCTGAACACTGAGTACATTTTGGAGGAGGCCTCGGATACACTACCTTAACTATTACTTTATTTCCATAACCGTCATTAACTTGAACCGATGTTGGGAGAGTTTGATTCAGCTGAATTTCGACCTTGACCTTGGCTTCCCCTATGTTTAGAGGACTAATCGAGACTTTTCTGTATGCAGTGGCTCGCCAATTCCAGTGGCTATTACCCCAATACATTCGAGGGAGTATAATTGAGAAGGAATGTTCTGTAGATAAACCCATAATGGCATGAAGGAGGGGGTATCGTCTTGTAATGAGCCAGTAACCTTCCACTTAGAGACTGTAAATCCAACATTATCTGATTGCCAATAGCCTACTTAAATTACCCATTCCCGAGTCGAGACATTGGGGATGAAAATCAGGTATGAATTTTCTGAATTCCTTTTCAGGGAGATATTACCTCTTTGACCCCATATGAGATTAAGATCTGAGTATATTTTGGTTGGAGGCGGAGGTATGCCGCGAAAGCGAGCTAAGATGAAGTCTTTCCACTGTGCAGATGCCCGAAGAATCACTGAGGATGGAGTCTGTACCACTGGGGTGCCATCTTCGAGGTAGGTAGGATGGGGACCCTTCTTCAAATTTCGAAGAGAGGCTTCAAATCGAGCTGCCCAAGGGATAGCCGACGCCTGACCTTCGTTGATTTTACCGGTATCAAGAGATTCCGGAGGAGGAGGACGGACAAAATTCAGAGCTTCACTAGGGGTTGGAATCTGAGTACTTGGATCTCGAGAAATTGGAGAGGGGTTGAGACACACTACCCCTTCCGTGAGGACTGGAGGGAGTGACGATGAGGATGGATCTTGATTGATGAGTGGGGGATCTTCCTTATCCTTCCCTCCGCCATCGAGCGGATCCGACGAGGCCATAGACGGCCGCTTTCTTTGTCCAAATTGAAATCGTCTTTGAAATCGCTATTCGTATGACCTAATTCTGTTTGCTCTTTCTGTAACCTACAATCACAAAATTAGTCATTTAAACTATTTAATTTAAATATAAAACATAGAAAATCAATTCACATAAAACAAAACAAATTTCAAAAAAATCATCTACTTCCTCCGTTTCTTAATATAAGCAATTTTGATTGAATGCATATATATATTAATAAAACAGTTTAAATGCAAATATAACTTTATTTTTCAATTAATAATTACACTAATAAATAATAAAGCAGGGGTATTATAGTAAAAAAGTAATTTTTTCTACATTAAAACCTTCAAACTTCTTACAATTTGAAACAAAAAAAATTGTTAAAACACCTTATATAAAAAAACGGAGGGAGTATAACGGAACGGAGGGAAAATAATGAAACAGAGGGCGAATTCATCAAACTATGTTGAAAATTTTATGAGGAATTACCTAAAATACCCTAATTCAAGCATTTTATGCAAATGTGCCATTTTCGTAGGGTTTACCAAATTATACACTTGGGTCTATTGTTATGATATTTTTGCAAAAAATGCTTGAATGAAGAAATTTTCTAAAAATCAATTATGCAAAATGTCCTAATTGAATACATTTTTCCAAATTTTTCATAAAGTGTGAGGGTATATCACTTATAATGTTGGGTATAATAATAGGGCATTTTTGCAAAAAATGCATGATTATGGCATTTTTGCAAAAAAGGCTTGAATGAGAACATTTTTGCAAATCCCCCAAATTTTAAACTATTTTTATTTAAAATTTAATATACTAATTAAAAAATAGTTCACCAGAAAAAACTTATGAACAATATTAGATTAAAAAAAATTAAATTAAATTTCCATTTTAAAATTAATGAATTGTATATCATTTAAAATATATAAATATTGAATTTTATAAATTTTCTTTAATGTATACAAATGGTTAATTTAACCAATAATTAATTATTTAGTTAAAAGTTGGAATAATCTATATAAGCTAAAAACATATAAATATAGTTTCATTAATTAATTATTAAAATTATGGGATTGTTTTACAAATTTCAAAGTTTTTTTTTTGCTCTTTTACATAAATTAGTTAAACTTAACATAAGTTAACAGAGATATTATTTTTTAAGTACAAATTTAAATATTTAAAAAATATTATTTTGTAACAAAATTATGAAATTTTTTTGCAAATTTAAAAGTTTAAGGGTATTTTTGTAAGTAGTGTGAGAAGTGTTTAATGAAGTAAAATTGTAGATTTTTTTATATATTTAATATTTATATCATATTTATTTTTGTACATTTAAAATATTTTAAATGAAGTTTTTTGTGTCGATTTATCCATATAGGTCTAGTCTTTTTTTTTGCAATAAACCCTCTATTTCTTCTTGGTTTCTAGTTTTATTTGAAAGGCATTAAATAGTAACTTCTAAAACAGTAAGATATTATTTTATTTTATTTTTACAAAGTTATTTAGATTTTTTATTAAATAAATATAAATTATTGAAAATATTAACCTTATTTGTTAAAATCAATTCTCTAAAAATTCATCTAAGTTTCACTCTTTTTATTACATTAATACAAACTATTTTACTCATCAAAATTTTACGAACATTTAAAATCGTAATCAATTTGACTGCGACAACAAGAGTCTATACCAATAAACATTTTTGTTGTATTTGCAAGAAAAATCAACTTCCAATATATAACACAAAATTATATTTTCAAGGACAACGAAAACTACGCCCATATCCGACTTTCTTGTCGTCCGAGTTCCTGAGTTTGCGACCTGCGTCTTAAGGAGATCGGAGACTTGTCTTAAGTTTTTAGATGTGTTCAGAAACTTGGGACGGTCGTTCAGATTCGGAGTCAGCATGTTACATTTCCGGGCGCGGCGTAGAAGTATGATCGTGGTGTTACAAAGTAAAAAACGAGCAAGATCAGCTTTCTTAATATGTGGTCTATATAAGAAAAAAAAAATCTAATATTTTTAGGAACCAAAAAATAATTATATTCTATACACTTATATATAACTATAGAGATGTGCATTATCCTCATTTTAGATTATTACAATGAGTTTTACATGATTACCATGAAGTTTTTTTATATTAAGATTTTGAAACAAATACTAATATTAAAAACATGTGTTCAAAAATGTATCCCAACTTAATTACAAATCAAAGGGATATAATCGAATGTAATCTTTTAAAGTGTTAAATTATTGGTATTACAATGCCTTTCCTATACAAGATTCATCTATTTGTACCAGACAAACACACACACACAAAGTTTATAAAATGTTTCCTTTACAAAAAAGAAAAAAAAGAGAAGAAAACGTTATAAGGGTGTTAGTGAAGACACCCATGATCATGAATCCATGGTTCAAAACAACATATAACAATATAACATTAAGTTAACCAAAAGATTATTACTTAAACAAAAATGTGTCTCACCCTTCACAATCATGTACAAAAGAGCTGATTTCGATAGTTTTTCTCGCCTTCGATCATTCGATAACATTTACTTATTTGAAGTAATAGTAAAGAAAAATTGCCGGGCAAATCTCCTTTGGCATAGAACTCAATACAAAACAACGCATACAAAAAATGCAAAAGTCTATAAGTAATGATTTTATGCCAATAGAGATCTTGCCCTGTAATTCAATTTCACCTTTTGATTCATCTTTATATATCTCCACAATTTTCTTCAGCAAGTGTAATGTCTATATGACTATATTTATACAATCATCAAAAGAAGCATATTCTATGGTACAATGCTTATGCATTTG
Source organism: Aethionema arabicum (assembly GCA_000411095.1). Taxonomy (NCBI): domain Eukaryota; kingdom Viridiplantae; phylum Streptophyta; class Magnoliopsida; order Brassicales; family Brassicaceae; genus Aethionema; species Aethionema arabicum. The sequence continues at coordinate 202,784 of KE151763.1, read as the reverse complement.
TAATGTTTTATTCCAAGAATGGTTTTTTTCTCCGAATAATCTTTCATGCCACAAGATTTATATGGCCGGACATTCTAATTAAAGACTAGCCTTTCACTTTTTTATGGTATAAATCTTTAGCCATTCTAATTAAAATTAAGAATGTTTAGTAACAATGTATATTTCATAGGATATGATACTTCAATTAATATAATTTGGTGGATAAACCGAGTGGTTGATCTAAATAATGTATTTCCTAGGAGCACATTTTGAAGGGCAATTGCAAAAATATATTAATTTATGTATATTTTCAAAACTACAGTTTTATACATATTAATTGACCAAATTACCATTAAAATCATTAGACTTTAAATTCAATTATTAAACCCTAAAATTTAATCATTAAACTCTCGATATAGTCAATAAACCCTAAAACTTACTCACAAACCCCCAAAATTTAATCATAATACATGTAATTAAAAATACATGAAAATGTATAGTTTGACAAAACACATCAAATTAGTGTATTTTAAGAAATTTCTCTATTTCCATTAGAAATGTATTATTTTAAAAATTACTAGATCGACACTAAAATTTGTCTATTAAACATTAAACTATTATTTAAAAATATTATAATAAGTTTGAAAATTTATGGGTGCATCTGTCTTGTAGAATTGACTAAAATTATTGTTTAGCAAACACTTAAATAGTTTTTAATTTACTCTATTGTAAGAAATTACTATCAAATCATATTTGTAATATTAAAATAGAAAACTTTGTATTGATTAAAAAGTGTTTATAGGAGTAATTAATTGTGATGGTTGTGATTTAACAAGAATTTGTTCGAGGCAACTTGTTCATGGAGTTCTATATAAAGTAAATACAATAAAATATAAATAATGCTTAGTAAGGAAAAGAAAAAAAGAATGGTAAATAATAAGTTAATAAAGTTTGTTAAAACAAAAAAAAAGAGTAGAAATTGATTCTTAAAACAGAAGATCCGTAAGAATGTTCTATATATTTAAATAAAACTTGTAAATAAAATGCAGAAACTCGCCACTGCAAAATTACTATTATTTATATATTTATTACGCCATTTAATAAAGTCAAATCAACTTTGAAAAAAAGAAAAGAAAAAGCTAGAATTTACTTAGAAAATATTTAATATTGAATTGATTTTGTATATATATAAAGAAAACATAAATACATTTTTTAAGTGTATAAAGACGTCAAACTTTGTATCCTATTCTTGTATCATCTTTTAGATTTGAGATTTCGCTTGAAAATCGACACAAAGATAAAAAAAAAAAAAGGTTCATGGACACTTCAAATACGTACAGCATATTCTCAAGCATATCCAACCAAATAAACCTACATCAAAGGTCATATTATATTAGTAACCACTGATCATATTAAGTTTAGGAAAAAGAAGATTTTATTAATAGCTAATCAAGTGTTTATACAATTTATCATATGTAGAAAATTCTAAAAAATATAATTATAAACTATAAACCATATAATAGTATGATCCTAAACATTATATTTAATTGGTATCAAACGGAAATGATAGAAACTGAATCTAGATAATTTAGAAAACAATAAAATAATAACAACCAGGTTCAGTCATGGACTAAGCTTGGTCGGACCAAGCGTTATTAATATGTTTAGGAGCTTTTACAAAATAAAATACTTTAATATAGTGGTTGGTAAGAGAAAATATTTAAGAGTTAAGACACATCATGAGTTCGATTTTTTTTTAATGTTTTTACAATTAAGGGACCTAGCACAACTATTAGGAAAATAATACTTAATGGTTATAACCATTTGCGGAGCTATAAAAGAAAATTATAATATTAATTAGAACCAGCTTTTGTAACTGACTCACATTGAAAAAAAAATTGATCATGTAAATTTTAAATTATTCAATATTTCTTTCGAAAAAATGTTATAATCTCTTACAAATTTGTGTCGCTCCGCCACTGGTTATAATGTATAATCATAAGAAAATCATGTTTGCTAATGTAAAAAATAAAATACATAAGTCGATCCATTATTTTATATTTAAGAAGTTTTAGTCTAGTGGATTATATACTTGTTTGGGAATCAGCTTTCAAATATATATCATTAAACTAAATTTTTATGTTTTATTTTTCGTCGAAATTTTATCGTATGAAATAAATATAGAAATAGTAAGAAGAAGATCCACTTCAATCAAACACAGATATGCTCTATGAAATAACATGGGATGTGCCATAGAATATGCTACTATGTGCATATGAATTTTACCCATACATCGTCTATATATATTTTTTTGACATTTGCAAAATAAAACAAAACAAACAAAAAAAAACAAAAGCATATAATATATTATGAAAGATCACTGCTTGTGCTTAACAAAAAATGAAATGCATGGTTGGATTACAGGGCAAATACTCCTTTGGCAGATAGCTTCAATATTTATATGTATATGTGCATATATATGTATATGTGCATATATATGTACATGTACTCATCATAATACATGTAATTAAATTCATAGATGTTGCTTCTCTGCCAAAGGAGATTTGCCCCGCAATTCATCATCTCATGCAAAGTCATTACATATGTATGTTAAATCATCTCTTGCACATTCACAATACAAAAGGTAAAAGAATATGGTTGAGTAAAAGAAAATAAAAATTTTCATAAAATTAATTATGATAGTTGATGCAACATCATATTTCCGGTCGTTGTGGTTTCTTTTATGAAGTTTTAAATTTTCAATATGTTAATTAGAATATTTTTTTTTGTTTTTGTGACAGTATATTGCTATAGAATATTTTTTTATAGTATTTTTAGTTGACAATATTGCAAATTATATACTTTTTCTCTGTTCCAATTTATTAGTGGTTTTGAGTGAATGCGCACCTATTAATAAATAATTATAATGAAAAGATATTATTATTATTAAAGAAAATATTTATTTTACATTAAAAATCTAAAATATCTAATATTTTTATTTGAATGAATGTTTATTTTAATCTTTATTAGTTCTTAGTCCTAATCACTTGAAATGTTTTTTTTTTTTCACAGATAACGGTATAAATTTCACAATATTATAATTAGTGTTTTGAATATTATATAAAAAAAAGACTAAAAGCAATTTGAGGTGTTGATTAAACCACCTATTGCATAATTGTCAATGTTTGCCCACCTATATACATAATTAATGTAACTCGTTACACGTTTTACTTTAGAATTATTATTTATAAACTAATTTTAAACAAATTTAATAATATGAGAAAGAAAGGTTAAAATAATATAAAGGGATCTTGTTCACATTACAAATTTAATTAGAGAAAAACACAATTTTCTTTCAAAAAGAAGAAAACGCTTTCTCCTACGTGTAAACATGTAATATGAAAAAGAATTTAATTCTTATTATATTCATATAAAAAAACCATGTATAACAAAAAAAAAAACACACACACATGAAAAACGTGGAATAAAATAAATATATAATTAACCAAAACAAGTACACGTATCAATCATCAACATAACCAAATCTATTTATATTACAAAAGCTATCTCTTTCTTAACCCACTAAAGATCCAAGACTCCACAATTCTTGGGTCTTCAAGAGATATGGAACTCTCCAAGAACACAAAATCTACCTCTGAACAAACTTCATATCAAAAAGTCAACGCAAATGTTTTGAAGTCAAAGAAAAGAAAAGAGAGTATATGGGGCTTAGAAGCTGAAGAGACAAAAGGGTTTGTAGATCTAGGGTTTGTTTTCACTGAAGAAGACTTGAACTCAGAGTTACCGGAGATTCTTCCCGGGTTACGGACATTTCTGCGCCGGGAAGAAGAAGAAAAAAGAAGAGGATCGGTTACAAGTGGCGGAGGTATATATAACACTAATTTTATTTTATTCGATATTTGAAATTGATCAACATCCAAAAAATTATTGACCCTCGTATATTTTTATAAAAAATTTATGTAGTTATTTTAAGATTAAAAAATTGTTATGACAATCTAAATATATTTTTTTTTTGGCTCTAACAGTGGTTACAAGGGCATATTTGTCAAAAGCATGGGGATTTTACAAAGGGAAAGAGAAAGATTCAATGGTTATAGATTTGAGAATGGCTGCATTATGTGGTGAGAATGAGATGAAGGATAGTATTATATGGTGGGCTCGTTCTCTTGCTTCAAATCTTAAATGAGATTAAAAATTATATTACTGGTATAATTTTACTTATTGAGTGTATTTATCACTTAAACAAAGAGATACTCTAATTTTTATACGTTAATTTTTTTTGTGGGACTATTTGAAAAGTAAAAAATCCTAGTAATTTTTATACGTTAATTTTTTTTTGTGGTACTCTAATTTACTTTTTATTAAAAAAGTAAAAAAAAAAAAATATACGGGTCCAAATATTCAATGGGTCCTAGGCGGTCGCACAACTCGCCTTCTTATCTAATTCAGCGCGGGACCTTGATCGTGATCTTCACCCTCTACACTTCAGTTGAAGCTCTTTTCGAATCACCTTAACTCTAACCTCTTTGAGCGAGAATGTTGGTTGATTTACAATTTAGTTACAAGGAAATCAAAATTAAAGTTTCGGGTTAAAGTCTCTCCACTAATTCTATTATCGATTCAAGCTACAACCATAAAATAAGGGTTTTTTTTGGCTAAAAAGCTCACACCTGCTGCAATGGGTAAACACTAAACATTTGCAGGTTAAAGAGTTAAAACTACAAGAAGAAGTGGGCAGTTATGTTTTACCATCTCCTAAACAGGATTCTCAGTTCATCTAAGTGAACAACATCTCCATAAACCTGAACTAAATATCATAAACTGCAAAACTAAGATAAAAACAAACAAGTAATTTTTGTATAATCTAAAGACAATACATAGAAATCTATACTATATAATGGGGGTAACTATATACATAGAAATAATTATAATGACAGACTTTGCCTTACTCAAAAGAATTTGAAGTTTTCTCATTTACAACTTTTTCCTATACTAACCCAAAAACGAAAGCTGCTTTCTTCTGTAGAAAATCATAATCTCCGTCTTCATCCTCATCCTCTTCACTGAGAAAACCCATAATGCCGTTGTCCGTTTAAAGGTGTGCGACGATAGAAACACTACAAGAAAACATTGTATTTTCCGACAGAATTTCCGACGGTGTTTTGGTCGTCGATAATTTCCGAGGAAATACCGAGGGAAAACCGACGAATTGTTAAAATGGACATTCCTCGGAAATTTCTGAGGAAATACTGACGAAATAGGATTCCTCGGAAATTTCCGATGAATTTCCGAGAAAACACCGAAGACATTTTAAAATATATGACCGTTTTAGGTTCTTCGGAAATTCTCTTCATTACCAATTACTTGAAATGATGATCCAGTTTGTTTATTTGCTTCTTTATACTTGGGATCATACTTAGGACATTGAAGTTTGAAGTGCTACATACTTCCCCAGATCCAACACCCATCTGTTGGCTTATTCTTTTCCTTTTTCTTCTTGGATTTACCCTTAGTTTGCTGATTTTTGTTGTTTGTTTTAGTTCCTTTGTTATCATGTTTGCCTTTTACAAACAAACCTTCAGCTACATTCTTTACTGCCTTGGCTTGTGATGTTGTCACCATTTCCTTTGAATAGATTGTTGTGGTTACCTCTTGTAATGAAAGTAAAGTCTTACCATATCTCAAAGTTTCTTTCAAGATATCATACTTTTGAGGTAAAGACATCATCAATCTTGTTGAGATATTGATACATTAGCATTATCAAGATCTTAAGAAATTCATCGACATTTTTTTCTACTGTCAAACTAAGTGACACCGTGTATTCATAATACTTTTGTTAGAGTAGCATCAAATTTGACAAGGATTTTGAACTAAACAAATCATCTAGTATCTTTATCATACCTACTGCAGTCTTCTCTTTAATCATTTTCTTCAGTATATTGTGAGCAAGACTCAGTATTATGGTACTTCTAACCTTCCTTTGTTTATCCCTTAATTGTTTCGGATTAACCTTCTCTTCTGATGTATCTTCTTGGGAATCTTTATCATCTTCTTCATACATATCTTTAATAATTACATCATAGAGGTCCAACATATCTAAGTGTGCAATTAGTTTTTCTTTCCAGAACATGTAATCTCCGGTGCCATTGAATTTCTCGAATTCGATCTTAGCGGAAGTCATCTTCAAGATTTACAGGGTATGAAAGAAGTCTTGTTACCAACCTTGAGTCAAGCCTTAGTTTTGATACCAATTGTACAAAATACACTCAAGATCGTGATTCAATTCGTTTGAATCAGCTCTGTTTTGAAGATCGAATTGTGTGTGTGATGAAACAGAGAAAGAGCTAGAAAGATAAAAACACATGAGCTTTTACGAGTTTGGAATCAATCTCGTCTTGCCGGGATTGACCGCCCGGAATCCACTATCAAGCCCAAAACGACATAAGACATGTGTTTCTTCACACAAACAACACAATTGTGCCTCTTTGACATTAATAACTAGTTTATACAAATGTTACTTATTTGATTATACATTACGCCCAACCCTTTCGTTCCTTTCGTTGATAGTAAGAATGATCTTAGAAAGCTTGTAAATTTTCTGATTATAGAAAGTTAAAGGAGACTTTTGCACAGGCCCATTCATTTTAAAACTGTTTTCGCAGCCGTTTACAGCGTTTGCGCTTTCGTTTACATATTTAGCAATTCCTTCCCAAGGCAAAGGATGCATTTTCTTTGTTCGCCAAGCATAATGAAAGTTATTATACGCGGTCGTGTAATTGCTTTCACAATCGCTGATTCGTTTCTTCCCCACCGAATCAGTGACTTGTGGTCGAACCTTTTTTTGTAAATGGGTCAACGCTTGGTAAGCTGTTGCATGAGCCACCAAACACACCATTGAAAGCACTTCTTCAAAGTTTGTTGCGGCTGCTATGTGTGGATATTTCATCAAGTCTTCACATACCTGAATTTCCACCTGCGATTTCTTGCACATTGCATCTAGTTCTTGCTGTGGAATCGCGTTTGCGATTGGAAACGCAACGACCGCGATTATTATTATTAACAAGGAAACGAAGTTGTTGTTGTTATTGCGTTTTGACATTAATGTGGTCATCTTTTGTTTGAAAGAGAACACAGAGAAAGTTGTTTTGTGTTTTGTTGTTTGAAGTTTGTTTAAATTGAAATCTAAAAGACTAAATATGGTAACGATTAAGTACTAATTTAGAGGAATATATTAATGTGGCAGCCATTCATTTTAATTTAGAAAGTTTTCATTAATAGATTGAACGGGCAGTATCTTTTGTGTTACAAAACGCGAAGAGGAGCATCGTACGTCGTCGTTTTTAAGTCTCCATTAATTGATTTGATTTGATTATCTCCAAGATTTAGAACATTTTCAATGCACACAATAAAGTATTGTACAAACATTTGTTATCTAGGATCTTTTTTATTGAAATGAAATATCAAATTTAGGATTCATTTTATTGATTGTCTAAAATATTTAAGACCAAAAAAATTATAAAAAAGGTTAGGATCCCTTCAAAAGAAAAAAAGAACAAAAATCATTAGATTCAAGTAATTAAATCAACCAAGAAACATGAAACATCATTTTACAGATTTTTCTAAATAACAAAAAGGAAACAGGTGTTGTTTTTTAAATAATATTAAAAGAAAAATAGAAGGAAAAATTAATCTTATCTTATTTTCAACAAAACGAAATTTTGTTTTTTAAAACTACACATTTGACTTATCTTATTTTCAACCAGCGTAAGGGCAGGTCAACTGCATACGAAAAAAAAAAAACTAGTTGGTTTATTCAATAGAGTTTTTTTTTTTTTAATGGGAGTTTCAAATTTTCCAACCCGTATATATCCCATCATTTACCTCACTCGAACTTGGGTCCTTTCGGCAATCAAGGTGTTTTAGCTGTTCACTTGCACCAATAGAGCTACGCCGTCTAGGTTCAATAGAAAAATATTGCAAAACTATTGCCAGTTTTTTTTAAAAAAAAATTGTATATACTAGTTAGAAAAAAGTAGCCGTTTGAGGATTGAGTGTTTTCAAAACGTGATGGTAAGTGAAATAAATGTTGATCCATTAAAACTAGTTATTATGTATCTGATATTTGCATATTAAAACTTGTGTGAGAAAACTAACAACGTCAAAATAATCACGATTTCTTTTATAAATTCTCTGATTATAGACAGTAAAAGGAGATTTTTGCACATGCCCATTTAATTTAAAGGCGGTTTCGCAGCCGATAACAGCGTTTGCGCCTTCTCTTACGAGTCTATTTACTGCAGGGATTGAAGGCAACGCATTGAAACGCGATTGTCGCCAAACATAATGAAACTTAGCATTCGCGATTGTGCAATCGCTGCGGCTGCGATTTTTGGGTCTTTTTTGATGATTTCTTCCCACACTTGAAATTTAGAAGCCTAAATATCGTAAAGATTGTTGGGCAAAGAAAATTATCATAAAGATTAGGGACGAATGAAAAAAAAAATCCAAAGTTTGGCGTTTTCACCGATTAAACCCTCACTTTTGAGAAGTGTAAAAAAAAATTCTAACGTTTATATTTTCAGCAAATTAAACTCTCTTGTTAAAATGACTACGAAAGTCAAAACATAGTGACCAAAACGACTATATTTTGATAAAAACACTAAAAAACACTTAAAATTTATATAATAACCTATAAAAAATCCTAAAATTCATCAAAAATTTTAAAAACATGAAAACAAAAATTGTATTGATTTTTTTTAAATTAAATTTATTTAGTT
>KE151763.1:78712-94713 GCA_000411095.1 Aethionema arabicum | reverse complement strand
CTCAATGCAATGTTGATCCCTTGAGTATTCACTGTATCAATATCATACATAGTAACCATCTAATTCCATTGCAGTGGCCTCTTCAAAGTTGCTAGACGGACTAACGGCAAGCGAGATAAAGAAAGCTGTTGGCAAGCTTCTATTAACCTGTCAATGACACTTGAGAATTGGCTATCTTTTCTTACAGGAAGAAGTTAAGAAGTTGTTAAGTCTCCAAATTCAATCACTCCAGGATATAGCTTTAAACTAAAATTGATTACCTTTACAACAATCAAGTCAAAAACAATTAATAAAATATATTATATATCTATAATTGACCAATTTTATTAAAAATTATGATCGAGTTACAAAAAAAACACGTACCACATGAAACGAAAAGATGACACACTCATTAAAACCACCAAACCACACCGTCGTATGGAAATAATATTTTTATGTACACACTTCCCATTAAATCATACAAAAAAAAAAACATTTAGGTACTTATTAATCATATCTCTTAACGGGTATAAACAAGTGTATTGCTGTAGTTTATGTATGTGTTTTAACATACTATCTTGATTGATTTATCAGAAAAAATATATTGTTTTAACATATTTATTGTTTAAAATTATATATCATATTACCCGCGCGTAGCGCAGGAATATTCCTAGTTACGATTAATGTTTCTTTCTATGAATCGGATTTTGTAATTAATTATGGGTTTATTTGCGATCTAATATTTATTTAGAATTAATCTTTTGGTTTAGTATATTTTAGAGTTAATTTTCGAGTTAGATTGAATTTTGTTTTTGATTTTTGCAACCTGATTAAACAAAATTCTAAGCCCAAGAAAAAAAAACAATACCTAAAATTTTTAGATACCCTTTTTTTAAATCGAATCTATATACTCTATGTTCGTAATTATATAATGTTTTAGGTTTAAAAAAAAAACTTGTAAAATGCTTATTATTTTTTTTAATTACTTAAGTAATTAAAAATTAGAATTTGTTTTTCTAAATTTTATTTAATAATAAAAAGACAAATAAATAAAAGTACATCAAAATTGATATTGAAAAATTAGAATATAATCCCTCTCTTTCTCTATTTTTAAAGAGAGGGATCATATTTTTTTGTTATCAAATTGATTAACAAATATGCCAAAAATTTAAATATTTTCGTTCCATACCCACTAAACTGACCCACTCAAACTCTGATATAAAATTTGAACTTGAACCAACTAGAAGAAGTAAAAGTTGCACTGAAATTAAATTAGAATTCATTATCCGATGGTTAACATATCTTATCTTAAACCAAGATAATGAGACCAGTCTTGCGGTCCATACGACAAAAACAAAAAAAAAACTCAAGAACTCTCAAATATAAAACAAAAAAAAATGTTGGATCACAAAATATAAATAATTAAAAAGAAAAAAATAGGAACATCTTTTAAGTAAAAAGGAAGACGACAACATATAAAATAATTAAAACAAAAAAAGAAAGATTAGATAGATAAATTAAAAGTGCATGATATGATAATGATATCATATTATAGCTTAGAAAGTAACATCAGGAACGATTCCAAGCTCTTTGAAGACAGCAGGGCAATCAGAAAGTGGAGTTTTCCTCATGAAACCAAGTGGGTTTACGATTCTTGTCTCGTTTGAAACTATTCCATCGTTAGCTGTGAGACTGATTCTTGCTGCGTTTCTTAAGAACTCTTCGTTGTTAATGTCACCACACTCTGGATCTGGTGATTGTACGAGGATTATCTCGCAAAGCTCCTCTTCGTGATCACCCATTACTTCCATTACATAGTTTCCACCGTTGTCGGTAACTGCTTCTTTGGTTAATGTTACTGTCTGATTCTCACGACCCTTGCACTCTAGCTTTACCTTAGCACCTGCCAAATGAAAACCGCTAAGTTTCATAGATTTTTAAATATGTATTCCCTAAGTTTTATAATTTTTTTTTTTTTATCTTTTGACAGAAAGTTTTTTGGTTTAGAATATAGAATGCAATCTTATTAGCATGAAATACAAATTAAATGCAGTATTCCGTTTTTTTAGAATGTTTTAGATTTTCGTATGTGACAAATTTAATTTTGATTTTTTTTGTTTTTTTTTGTGATCATTACCTAAAAGATAGATATTGGTTTTGTGTATTGAATAAAAAAAATTATATTTTATGAAACGGAAAGAATATTGGATTTTTACAAGAACTCAAATCTGGATTTAATGGTATACCTTTATAGATATTACATTTATATCGAACGATTAACAATGATTTTGCAATTGCGAATCCATTGCACAATTGTTGTTTTTTTAGTTAATATCCATGCATATGATTATGATTTGTAAATGAAAATGAAAATGCAAAATACCGGCCTTAAAAATACGAGAACCTAAAACGAAATTTGAAATTAGAGCAAATATTTCAGTAACAAAAAAAATATTTTTTTTATACAAATAAATATATGACTTAGAAACCGGTTTAATTTGGGGAATGAGACGAATGCCCCCAAAAACTTGCCTCAAAGGCGGCCCTGCTTAGAGCCAACCTATATAGTAATTAGTGTAACTATTTTTTTTACTGATCAACACATTTAATCAATTAATTAATTTATCATGTTAACTAGTTTTTGAATTTGAATTAATTCATGATTTGATAAGTACCTTCAAGGAATTTGCTGATGCGGGTAACGAATTGGACACGGCAAGTGTCGCAGTAAACGGAACCCTTAATGTGGAACTTATCAAAGTCGTCGGCATCAGCGGCGGCGAAGTTAACAAGTGTGGTGAAACATATGGTAGAGGCAATGAAGAAGATGACGAATTTGGTCATTTTTGCCCTTTTGTTTAATTCTTAGGTTTCAGACTTCTTTTCCTCTCTTTGATCTTGAGGATTTATTTATTTTAGTTAAATATTTTTTGAGGGTGAGAAATTGTGAAAAGAAAATGCAAGTTTTGTTAGAGAGGAAACACACAACGTTAAATTCAAACAAATATATTCCTTTATATAATAGAAAATAATAACTAAAAAAAGTTATCTATTTTTGGAAAGTGTGTTGTTTATTTTTGGTACTTTGAGTTTTGTATGGGAACCGTGTTTCTTGAATCCGATCTTTACTCGTTACCATCTACTTTAAATATTTTTTAATTTCTTCTTGTCTTTGTGTAGTCTGTTAATTAATTGTTTCATAGTTTAGCGATATATGTGGTATTTTAAACCATAAATTATTTTCGGTTTGTACAAAAAAAACTTTCACTATCAATGGTTTCTAAATTCCTAATTTTGATGACCAGACATTTTAAACTTTAAATTTTGATACTGATTTTAAAAAAATCAAAATTAAACTATAAACACAAAATTAAACAATAATCTCATACTTAAACAGAAAAAATATAACCCAAATTTGATTAATTAATCTTGTAATTTCAAATTTATATTAGAAATGTTAGTTTAAAAACTCGGGTTATTAAAATTCTGGTTTCAAAAAATTCCTATTATCACAATTTATAGTTTTAAAAAATCATATAAATACTTGAAAATTTCTTTTTCCTAAGGGGGATTAACTAATAATTTAAAATACCATGATCCTAATTTAGTTTCATAAGATTCATATTTACGTGTATATATAATATATATGTCAACAAAAGGAACAAGAAAACTTAGCAATAAGAAAAGTAAAACTCTAAAGGAATCTGTTTATTGAAATCAAATGAAGATGAAAAAAAAAAGAATTTTTACAAAAGCTAATCTGTCGAGGGTCCACATGAAAAACAGTAGTAGAAGTTATACTTATACACATTTTATTCCCCAAGAAACCTTATTCTATAAGCTCTGTTACATCACCAAAGCTAATACAAGAAAGTAATAATGTACAGATGAATGCATTGATCTTCTTCCTCGCCAAAAAATAATCAACAATGGCAAATTTCTCTGGATCAGCAACCAATCTCCCAAACTGTATGTAATGTAACCGGTTTAAACCGGTTTAAGCACCCGGAAACTTACGGGAGTTTATAAACTGGCTGTAATGAAGGTTGAAGACTCTTGCTGTTTTATGCTATCTGCAACATGAGCAACAACTCCAGCTCCTGCTTTGTAAAACCTTTCACTTTTAACCTGAAACAACACTCAAAATTCATCTTTTTTTCTTTCGGAATAATGGTAAAATAGACCTTGAAATTTGTCAATTTGGTGTGAAACCCCCTAATTTAAAAAAACTTTGATAACCCTGTTTTTAAAACCCGTACGAGAATTTTTAAAATTAAACTAAACTTTGAACATAAAATTAAACTATAATTGATAATTTTAACAAAAAAAATATAATAAAAAAAAAAATCCATTTTTAGGGTTTGAAAACTCCTATTATCAAAATTAAGGGTCTAAAAAACCATTTTTTAAGTTGTAGAATTTTTAAACCAAATCGGCAAAATTTAAAGTGTTCTATACCATTTTCCTTTCTGTTTAATAAAATAGACTTTGAAATTTGTCGATTTAGTGTAAAGCCATCTAATTTTAAAAAATGGTTGTTTAGAAAATGACATTTGATAACCGGGCTTTTTAAACCCGTACAAGATTTTTTAAATTAAAACTAAACTTTGAACTTAAAATTATACTATAATTTAAAAATTTCACAAAAAAAATATAATCCAAATTTGGGATTTTCCTTGATTATAGTATAATTTCAAGTTTAATTTGAGATTTCGGTTTAAAAAACATGGTTATTAATGTTTAGAGCTTGAAAACACCGATTATCAAAATTGAGGGTCTAAAAAACCATTTTTTAAGTTGTGATTTTTTTACACCAAATCGGCTAAATTTAAACTTCTATACCATTTTCCTTTTTCTATAATAATGAAAATTTTCATGGTACTTTGAATCAAAAGTGAAGAGGTAAGGAAGTTTACATGAATGTTGTTGTGAGCTAAGTATGGCCAGAAAGTGGAGTGAAAGCTGACATCTACTTTCTTCCATCCTAAAGTCTGCAAGCCACGGACCATTTCCTCTGCCAAAAATTGTCGAATTTAGTTAACTTTCTTTGTGAATTTAGTTAAATTTATTAAAAATGTTTAGGCTAATAATTGCTTTTTCTTCACCTTCTACTATTTCATGATACTCAAGTGTGTTCTCAAGGCTAGGCGAGCTCTGTGCAGCTTCCTTTGCTTTGGCTGCTTCTGGAGGGAAATGAGCTCCATCTGATGATATAGATGGGCAGTATTCTACATCGACCACATGTTTGTATCCATCCAAAGATCGTCGTGGAGGCTGTGTAATCACAAGAAAACAGGAAAAAATATACATTAGAACTTAGCCTTTACAGCTTACTAATTCTAAAACTTGCAAGTGGGTTGGTTACAAGGGTCAAAGCTTCTTGCACACGAACTGCCAGAAATATCTTTATTGAATCTCTACATAAAATGGTTACAGTTTGTGATTCACCAACTTCATCGCTCTTGTGGTCATGACATAGATTCAAGAGCCGTAGGCAATCAAGAGTCACCCAAAAACAAACTCTTCAAATCGGTTAAAAACAATGAGTTGAGCTAGAGTGGACAGGATAATGGCCTCTCTAAGTAAGGTTTAACTCTCTATGGTCACTTCCATAATTCCAAATTATATATCACGATGAGCAGACTACTACAATTAATGAGTCCCATTTCGAGTTAGTGTAATACTAGTTTCAGAATCTAGGTGAAGTTTTATGTAGCAAAGTTTTATTGATTCAGATAAAAGTAACGGTACCTTGAAAAGTTCAGTTTCTCTCCTTATAGAAGACGTACGCCAACCAACCATGTCTTGTTGATGTCAAAGGAAACAGTTAGGCAAACAAAAAACACCAACGAACAAAAAAATGCAGACAACTAGGAAACATGACTGGATAATTAAGTTAGCTAGTAACGGAAATGTAGAGGATACGGTCATAAGATACGTTTGCATATACAATGCGGCATCGAAACGCCCCCAAAGATGACCTGGCAGATAACAAATGCATTAGGAAATCAAATAAGTCGTTTAGATTTAGAATCTAAAAGAATGACTCACAAGAATTGCAGATCTTCACCATCAGATGCCATTCTTAAGAGAAGAGGTGGCTTATCAGCTCTACCATCAGTGAGAAACAACTGGCTACCAGTTCGACGAGCCAAGAACGGAGCAATTGGTGCAGCAAGTTTCTCCAGAATAGGAACTCCCAATAGAAAAGGCAGCTGATACAACGGATAAAAAGAGCAGAGAATATCAAATAATATACAGTAGTCAAGATACTCCAGGAACCAAATTCTGCTGTGTTATCCGTGGGAAAGGAATTTTATGAAGTATGCACATGAAGTAAACATTTATGCGGAGTAAAGAACAGCAACATCTATGTAGAGGTACTGCAGAGATATGTGAAACTTTCTAACATTAATGATTACAAGAGAAGAGGAAACAAACCTGTTTTCTGCCTCTCACTCCTAGATGAGGTGTTGCTAAGGTGATGAAATTAATTGGTTCGAGCCCAGCGATTTTACCTGGCAGACATTGTGAATTCCCTGATATAGAGACAAAACCATCACTGGCTTGTAACATTTCTGCTGAATAAAGAACAGCAACAGCATATCTGGCAAATAAGCCGCCAAGGGAGTGGGCTAAAAATGAAATCTTCTTTAAGCTCTTGCTCTTTTGGGCAACTTGTAAAACCTGCTCCTCTCTCGCAGCAGGAATGGAAACAGATATCAGCCAATATACAGCAGTTAAGAACTACAAAACCCAGATTCGTGATAAAAACAACAAGAACATTGTAGGAATATGAAAACTCACCTCTTCTGCTAGTCGTTTTCCAGCTCCATCAATCCCGCCAAATGTTTTTGTGAAGGTATTGGAAGAACTTGCTGTGCATGTTCAAGGGAAAAAGAGTAAATTAAAAACCAATATATGCTATTCACCATGGCCAAAGAAGAAAATAAGTAAGATTACAAAATACAAAACAAACGAAAAAAACGAGTTGTGGCCTGTAACAAACAGATCTGAAAACTTTCTGAAATCGTCTTGCAGCTAAAGATGGTATAAGAGTTTGACTCTTTGTGCTAACACATGCATTCAAAGTTCAAGTAATCATTCTATTTGCAAAAACTGTTTTCCACATATATGTGATAGATTCTCCAATAACTAAAGCATATAACAAGTTGTAACCAGATGAGCATACGGTAGATCAAGAATTTCCTCCCAAGGCGCCTTTTAAGCTCAGCTTCTACGTATAGCCAGTCACTGGGGCTGCAAACAGAGGTGTCTTAGAAAATTTGGAGAAGGAAATATAAACTTTTAAGCCACAATAAGTACAGCAGAAAGGATTTGCAGAACTTCCAAATTCAATACTTGTAATTTTCTATCCCAATTTGAAGAGGAGAATCATGTGGGTTTCGCAGTATCCAAACATAGTATAATTTAAGGAACTTCTTAGACATCATACCTGGCTAAAATACCATGTACAAGAACAAGAAGATGATCAGGCTCAGTTTTTTCATCACTGTCGCCTTTAGACAGCGAAAAATTCCGATGCGCTGTGGCACTCATTGCTTGAACTCTGAGCCCCTGATGGTTTGAGTTTCTGCTTGACCCTGCTTGACAAGAAATCAAACCAAAGACAACGATTGAAACGCATAGAAAGCTACAAATTAGAAGAAACAATGTGAAACATTTTGGAGCTTTTTGCCCTACTAGAGACAGGGAAATAATCTGTGAATAGAACAGTTAAATCGAACATCTGTTCTTCAATTGAATACTATTCTTCGTCATCATTTTTGATCGACCCTAATCTAAATCGTGATCACTAAATGGTTAGATTTAGAAACTTTGCAGCACAAAACAGCTTCAGATTAACACTAACGGTACCAATTGCAACAAACCAAACCCTAATTCCACACGAAAACACTAAGGGGAAATTACGACTCGAAATGAAAAAAATCCCAAAGTCAAAACAAAGGAATGGATAATCAATTACCAGAAGCAAAATTGAAAATCTCGGAATAACCACAGGAACAAGAGAAAGACGAGGAAGAAGGCGAATAAGAAGAAGAACAAGAGGTAGAACGTGGTTTGCCAGAGCTTTGCTTAGAAAAACCAGAAGTACCAAGGAAGTAACTAGAAGGAGGTTGAATCCAGGAAGCCGTAGACATGGTCGATTGCGTAGATAATTATATATATACAGAGAAAATTGAAGAGAGAAGTCAAAATCAGAGAAGGGATCCTTGAATTGCGGTTAGTTGCAGAGTGACGTCAGCCTAGGAAGCGTACATTATCCTGATCACGGAGACCCATACATCTCTTCTATGGCTCTTTCGTCGTGCTCTATTTTCTTCAATTTCAGCTAAAAGCAATCATCGGCTGCTGCCCATTTTCTGGGGGAAATTATTTTTCTTTTAGAATAATTTCAGCAGTCACCAAAAATAAAATAAACAAAACGTTAACTTTTTTTGTTAAATAACAAAACGTTTTGTGCAAAAAAAAAAAACAAAACGTTTATTAATATTTTATTTCCAGAGAACGAGAGATCGAGCAAGGTTTTTTTTTCTTCAGTAAAATTCCAAAAAAAATCATAAGAAAATAATGAAAATAACATATTATTGAGGAATTACCTAAAATGTTATAATTCAAGCATTTTTTTGCAAATGTACCATTTTTGTGAGGTTTACCAATTATACCCTTGAATCTATTGTTATGATATTTTTGCAAAAAATGCTTCAATGAAGAAATTTTCAAAAAATCAATTATGCAAAATGTCCTAATTGAATACATTTTTCCAAAATTTTCATAAAGTGTAAGGGTATACCACTTATAATGTTGGGTATAATGTTAGGGTATTTTTGCGAAAAATGCATGAATAGGGTATTTTTTATAAAAAATGCTTGAATGAGGACATTTTTGCAATTCCCCCTATATTATTCTACTTCTTGCATTTCTTTTTCAATTTTTTTTACTGAATTTTTGTTTCCGCACTGATTTTCTTTTTCATTTATTCGATAAATAATATTTCTCCGTTTTCAATGTTTTAATGTTTTTATAATTGGTAGAGAAAAAAAATGTATTTTTATAAGTGAAAGATTTTATTTTAAATAAACGAAGCTAGTTTTTTTACTTAACAAAACTAATTTTTTTAACATTCTTTTGGACTTCAAATCCGATCTAATAGTGAAACTTATCACCAATCCACCGTATGATCAACACTTAATAAACTAGTTAATATTCTAGATTTGTTGTACACCCAACTGTGTCTTAAATAAAAAAAATACAAATATGTATATCTCTTTTTGTATAACTACGATAGAAAAAGTATATTCTCCCTCGCAAAAAGATTGATTTTTGTTTGAAATTTCACATCTTTCAAAAAAAAATAATAAATAATTAAATCTCATTTTTAATTTTTTTTTATTTGGTAAATAAAATTTCCAATAATTAATGTTAATTCCAATAAACTATTAATTTAAAATATTTATTCTATTTAAAACCGTAAGAGTATACAATATATTCATTGAAATTTCCAAAAGGACCTCCAATGGACCGATTAGTTGCATAACTTTGAAAACTGTAACTCATTTAAAAGTCATGAAAGTCAAAATTTTATCAATCAAACTCTTAAGACTAGATTTCATTTAACAATTTTAACAACCCATTATTTTTTTGTTTCTTCATGTTTCCACACTTTTTTTTGTAAAGTCACATTTTTCAAACTTTGAGAACTGTAACATTTATTTTAAAGATTTTTTTAAACATGATTTCTTTTATGCGTAAATTCAAAAAAAAATTATGTGATGTTTAAATAAATTGATTAAAAAATATAAATTTAAAATTATATTCAAAACAAATGTGTTTGTTTATGACTGTCACGATTGGACTGCTAGCATATAAAGATTGTGAGATTTGGAACATGTTTGTTACATTTAAAGGACACAGAAGATGAAAGTTTTTTCGGGGAAAAAAAAGAGGAGAGGTTTTTCTGTTGAATTCTCACCAGTTGATCCATGCGTACTCACAACGACAAGTGATAAAAATAAAATAAAATATGAGCTATATTTGAAGGTTCATGCCTCAAAACATTTGGAGGGCATACATCAAGTGTACTTAATACGTCATTCATAACTAACCAAACATAAGTTGTCTCATGTGAAAGTTTCATTAGCCTGATATTATATATATATCCTTTATTTTGTGGATGTTTTACGTTAATATTCTAACTATTCACATATTTTTTCTGCAGAATGACCGTGACAGTGACGGTAATGAAGAAAATGATAGTGGAACCAACAATAGAATCAAAGGACTTAATACGGTGAAAGAGGACGTTCAATGTGAAATTCATATGAATCAAAAATGTTAACCCGAGAATGAAGTACACCTTCCACCGAGAGTTAGTGTCACTAAATTTGTCATTTCTTAATTTATAATTTTTTTTCGATATTAGAAGAAAAACATTATTTTTTTATTTCTTCGGTTATTATTATTTTTTTAACGGAAACTTCTTCTCTTATTATTATATTCAAACTACAAATATTTAATATTAACAGAATAATCTATATATGCTAAAAGAGAAATAATATCTCTTTCTCTCAAAAATAATTGAAATTATAATTTCATTTATAGTTTTCTCCTTTTTAATTAAATTAAAAATTAACACAATAATATATTATATGGCTCCTCTTTCATATTAGTTTTACAAAATTTACCAAATTCAGAATATAAGATTTCAAATTACAAATTTACAAGTTGTTGGTTCGTGCAATACACAAACAATTCTTTTGATAATATCAAATTATATTATACTCTCTCCATTTCAATTAGATGAATTTTTAGCTTTTATACATAATTTACAAATAAATTCATGTGAATTTTCTTTAATAATTTTCTATTATTAATCAAATAACAACCAATCAAATCATTAGTTTTTAAGTTAAATTTTTGAACACATACAATAAAATTTTAATATAGTGTATATTAAAGATATATGTTGTTATGATTATTTTGATAGATATAATTAAAAAAAATTAAATTTTAAAACTAAATAAATAGTATTTTTCATGATAATTATGATTAATTATAATATAAATACACTTTTAAATAAATAAAGCTCCAAAAATTAACTTTTTTGATTAATATTTTCTAATGACACCATAGAGTATTTTTAAATAAACAAAAGTTTATTTTCAAAATCGTTTTTCAAATAATAATATAGATAATTAATTATATAATAACGATACAAAAGTAATTTTTGTAGATATTACATAACTAAAATAATATAAATAACGATAGAGAAATTAATTATATATTCTAATTTTCAATTTCAAATGATTAATTATATTATAACGATAAAAAAATATGTAGATTGTATAAATAAATGATTAATTATCAAAATAGTGATACACAAATTAATTGTATATTGTAATTATATATTTTAATTTTTTAAGAGAGGTTATATATATAATTTTTTTTTATATAACAATAATCATAACCAGAAAACATTTTTTAAGAATTATGATTAATTTATACATAATTTTTGTAAGTAAATAAATATGTTTATATAAATGTATGAGTGCATTACATAGAACGAACACAGTTATATACTATAGGGCTTGTACCAATATACAACATGAAAATATAGAATAATGAGTTTTGAACTATGGCTCAATGAATAACCTTATCATTACTAAATAAAACATTTTAGTCTTTTTCTAGACACTTTGAAAAATACACAAATGAAGAACACTTGCTCTAATATTTAGTAATAATAAAAAAGATTGAAACAATCAAAATACTTATTTCGGATTAAAATTTCTAATTCTTTAAAAGATATATACTTTTCTAAAAAAGGAACAAAAAACAAAATCTAACAATATACATAAATTCCACAAATTTCTTTCCATCTCCTAATTTTAACTTTAAAAAATCTTTTTAAATTCAAGAAACAGAATTCAAAGTTCCATTCCTTTTCGGATCTAAGAAAAGAACAAGTTATAAAATCATAAAAAAAAATCAATAAATAAAACAAAAAAAGACACGTGGAAGTTAAATATAAAACCAAAAAGAGAGTTTAACAAGGACAACACTTCTTACTTCTCGCAACTATCTTTTTCACCTCTTAAACATCTTAATCTTCTTCACTAAATCATTAAATCACTAATAAAAAAAACATGATTATCGACATAAGAACAGAATCAGACAGAACAAGCTTAGATCTTTCATCATCATCATTAACAAAACCTCCTTCTTATTACGTAGGAAGTCCTTCATGTACTGTTTCTCAAGATGATAGTGATAAATCAGTTTCATCTCTAACTAATGTTACTGCCTCTCCAAACCACACTCTTTTGTCGGAATCCCGGCTCTCGTCCGATAGTCAAACGTCGGGAGGGAGTAGTAATAGTTCGGGATTTCGATTTGGAAGAACTAAAAAGAGGGAATTGTTCAAAGCTTATTGGCCTGAAAGAAATGTGATTAAAGAAGATGTTAATGAAGAAGATAATTATAATAACAATGATGGATTATCTGTTTGGCAATGCAGATTGATTCTTTTGGCTATGGGAATGTTGCTTGTTTTTTCGGTTTTTTGTTCGGTTTTGTGGACAGTTAGTCATCCTTTCTCTCCTCACGTCTCGGTTAAGGTAAATCATACGATTCATATCTCGTTTTTATCTATATGTGTCTATACGCAGTGTCGGTCCATAGTTATCGGGAGTCCTAATCGAAAATAAAAAAAATAGGTATTTTTAATCGGAGTAATGAAAATTTATTTAAAAAAAGTTTTATTATAGAAAAAAAATTTGGGTTCTAGGCGTGGGCCTAGCTCGCCTTCCCCATGGACCAGCTCTGCCTATATGTAGGGCTGGTCTTCAAAATGTTAGTATTTCCTCAATTATTAACAAAGAAAATAAGAAGAAAAAAAAACTCTTTTAGTTGTGAGCAATTTTGTTCTGCCATAAAAGTTCAAAATTTTTGTAAAGCATAATGTGTTTCATTCTTCAATTTTTTCTCTAAATTCAATGAAAAATTTAGATTCTACTAGTTTTTTTTAGTTTTTTTTCTTCAAAATGAAGAGTAATAATTCATATTCTCTAAAAATTTACTCATGTTCAAATTTAAAATATATTTATGAAGGAAAAAAATTGAAAATTACTATTAAAGATAATACCCATAGTGAAAAAGAAAAGAAAATGATAATACTCTTCATTTTAGTCATCAAATTAAAAAAGATCTTTATATTTTAAAGAAAAATTTGAAAATTACCATTAGAGATGGTTTCACAAGTTAATGATTGAGATCCAATTACATTGGAATGAGTATGGTTTGTGTTTGTTAGTTCCGATCCTGAAATTACGTGGGCTTGAAAATAAAAATAAAAATAGAATAGTATTTCATATCATGAAAATTAAAATAAGAAATCAATGTTTAATAGAAAATTAAATTAAAATTGAAAAAAAAAATTAAAGTTTGTTATTTAGCTCATTGAACTGATGCCAATTTTTCTCATCTTATTAAAACATTTAGTTTATATGATATAAGTTTTCAGCGTTCTAAGTCAATGTTTCCTTAGACTTTGTCAAAACATTGATCTATATATGGTGGCTTCTTTGTTCTTGAATCTTGAATCATTAATGGTGTTTGAATACAGAGTTTGCACGTGCATAACTTCTATTATGGAGAAGGAGTAGACAGGACAGGAGTAGCAACAAAGATATTGAGATTTAACAGTTCTGTAAAAGTGACAATAGAGTCTCCAGCTCCTTACTTTGGAATCCATGTCACTTCTTCTCCTTTTAAGCTTACTTACTCCGATTTCATCCTAGCTACCGGTCAAGTAAACTCTTCCTTTCCCAATTATTAGTATTGTACATTTTATCCGATTCGAATTAATCTGAACGGAACTGTTCAAAAATAATTTGAATCGAATCCGACATGAAAATTTATAAGACTCAAACCGTTTAAAACTTTTTTAGTTTGAGTTTTGATTTAAATCTAAACCAAACCCAAAATAACTTGAATAATGTGAATACATTTAAAATAAAAATAAAATTATTTTTAATTTTTTAAGTGGAAATGCAAAAAAAGCCCTAATATTAAACATTTTAGAAAAATGACTATATTTGTATTTTGTAAAAAAAAAAGAATTTTATTCTCTTTCATTTAACAAAATACTATCACTTAAATATGAAACAAAAACCCAAAATCTTATTTGTTTCTCTCAAACAAAAAACCCCCAAAAACCAATGATCATTTGAGTCTAAGACTCGAACCAACCTGAACTGATCCGAACTGTTCCGAATTTTATGATCTAAATGGTTCGACTTTTTTTGAACTCGAAAGATCCGAAAAATCCAAACTGAGTTAAATTTAAAACCCGTATGGTTAGACTTTTTATAATCCAAAAAACCAGAACCAAATTATACTGGAACGCCCAACCCTACCAATTAATTTTAAATTTCCGGTTTAAGAATTGTGATTAATGATGGATTTTGGTTTGTGTTTGAAGTTGGAGAGTTATTATCAACCGAAGAAAAGTAAGCATGTGGTGGTAGTAAACATTGTAGGAGAAGAAATTCCTTTGTATGGAGCAGGACCAGTAATAGCTGCTTCCGACAAGAAAGGAAGAGTTCCTGTGAAGTTGGAGTTTGAGATAAGATCCAAAGGGAATCTTTTGGGGAACTTAGTTAAATCAAAGCATTGGAATCAAATCTCTTGCTCTTTCTTCATCTCCTCCTATAATACTAAACTCGTTCATTTTACGGAGAAGTCATGTAAGTTCATTACCAAGTGATTAAATCACAAATTTTCTTTATTCTTTGAAAATAATATTTTTAGATATATTATGTCTCTATTTTATTATTGTTAATAATGTTGTTTATTTGTTAGGAATTTGTAATTTTTTTTTTGGTTTTTTTATTAATAGTTCAATGAAATCTTAATTTTATCTAAAATTTATCATTGTTTGAGTCAAAATTTTGTCTGTTATCATTGTTGTATAAATAAATTATATTATATAAATAACGAAATAAAAAATAATATATTTTTATAAGTAGCATTTTATTTATTCGTAGAGTAAAAAGTCTGAAATAAAGAATTTACGGATCATTTTGTAATTGAAAAATAAATAATAATTTTTCAAATATAAAAATTAATATTTTTCGTTATAAATATGATTTATAAGAAAAATTGCAAAAAAAAAAATACTTTCTTTTTAATTCTAAACTATTTTCATTCGATGGAAAATAAACCTATATAAACTATCAAATTAGTTTTTAAACTTTGAATTTTGATAACTGATGTTTTTTTAAAACCAAAAACCTTAACAACCAACTTTTTTTAACCGAAAATTTTAAAAGCTTAAACTAAAATATTATAGTCTAACTAATCCAAAATTGGATTGCACTTTTAAGTTTAGTTTTGAGATAAATTTTGTGTTTAGGGTTTAATCTAGATCAAGGAAAAATATGTTTAACAAAGTTCAAGAGTCAAAATATAATTTTGATAATTCAGACATTAAAATACTGTAATCGGAGATAGAATAAACTAAATCTATACTATATAAAAGGAAGATACTCAGTTCTGAGGCCATCCACATCAGCATCCAGTCATCCAATCCAGTCATCCAATAAAAATTTGCCACCTCAAACAATTTAACACATCAGTAACCTCTTTTCCAATAATATTGTAACATGTGGATTTCATACGTAGCTACACTTAAGTTCTCCAAGCTTTCTATCTCCCTCCCACCTCTCCAAACCACTATGCATTAAATTTATAATCTGCTTTTCATGTTCTGTAACGTTCCACTCTCTCGCCATTTCCATACCCTTTTAAACTCTCCTTCTCTGTCTGATTTCGTATACCGCCAATACCTTCTTCCGGTAAAATTCCTCNNTCCTCTCCTTCGCTTCCTACACTTCTCTGTTATGTAGATTGATTAATCCTGATATAAGATTATTCTTCTTGTCCTGTGAAATTCCTTCTCTATTTCTCTGGACATAATTCTTGTGCATTCTGATTGGGTT
>KE151763.1:14234-26776 GCA_000411095.1 Aethionema arabicum | reverse complement strand
TAGCTATTGAGACGCTTTTGGATTTGGATACACTATCTATTGAAGACTTGACAGAGAGGTTTAAAGCTGCAGAAGTGAGAGATGAAGCTGAAAATGGGGAAAACAGCGACAACTCTATGGGGAAACTTCTACTTACTGAGGAGCAATGGATTGCTCGAATGAAGAAGAAAAAGAGTTCTTCAACTGGTCGTAAGGGGAAGAGGTCGAAAAAGAAAGACCGAAACTTAGACAAAGATTCGAGTCTTAGTGAAACAGAACAAAGTTCAAGTTCTGATGAAGAAGGCTCTACAAAACGGAATGACATGTGTCATTACTGCGGATCAAACTCTTCTAGCACAAGTGGAAGACGAAGAACCAGCTTTGCTGATGGCACAAGTTAGTGAATCAGAAAGTAAGGGAGGTTTCGAAGACGCACAAGTTTAAGGGGGTGATTGTTAGTGCATAAACTTGTGTTGGTTAAGTTTGGTTTAGGAGTATTTTAATTATGTTTTGGTTTATTAAATAAGTTGGTTAGGTTAGGATAAATAATATAGATAACTAGTCAAAGTTAGGTCTAAAATCTAGGAGTTGATTTAGTTTCCGTCGATTGTGAGATCATGGATTGAGTAAACAGTTTGTGTTTTGAGTCCTTTAAATATTTTGCAATGAATAATTAAAACGGCTGTGGGTTTTCGCAGCACAAATCCCTTTCTCACTTCTTAATTTGTTCAAAGTTTTTTATCACAAAATTTAGACCTAATTTTCGAAATTTTTTTTATCTTTTTTAATTAGGGTTACATGTTTTCTAAAAATGATCATCGTAACTCATGCTCTGAATTTAAAATAGTTAGGAGAAGAAATCGATTCCACCTTTGAAAGTACGTCTTCACGAAACAAAGTTGAAGCCAATAGGAGTTAATGATGATGTGATTGAAGCGTTTAATGGTAAGGGTATCTCCAATGGTCTCTCATTTTGAAGGAAAACATCAAAATTTGAGGGAAATGCTTCTCCAATGGTCCTTCAAAATGAGGGAAAAAAATGAGGGAGATGAAAAATATCCTCAAATTTGAGGGGACACTATTCATCCCCTTATTTTTTATCTAGTGTATTTGTCACATCAACTTTTTATATATTTTTATTTTATATAAAAAATACATAGAAAATTTGACTTTTATGAAGAAAATGAGGGAGAACCATTGGAGTAAAACTCCCCTCGATTTGATGTTTCCTTATTTTGAAGTGAAAAAAATGAGAGAACCATTGGAGATGGTCTAATAACACCAAAGATTTAATCACAAAGGCACAGCAAAAATTGGACCAAAAAAATCGAAGAGTAACCACTCGTTTAGCACTAGATCTGGTATTGATAATTAAAATTATTTTACAGCTTTTTTCTGATTTTTCGTAGATTTTGAATATAATCATATATGCTGCGTATATTTATTTTTTTTTTCGGTAAAGGTTAATCTATTAATTAGCTTCATCAAGAATTTTTCTACAGACACTGATTTCATCTAAGGAGGAAGTGAATGACAAAAAATTTCATTTGAAATGAAGAGCAGATCCGAAAGCTAGTGAAGGAGCTGAAATAGGACCTAACTTGCCTGAGATGGATTAGTGACATCTTAGAAGATCACCATTTGCAAACTTGAATTGTGAGGAGGCATCATCTGGAAGCGGTTATACCTCAATTCCATGACTTTGTGGCTCATCAATAGTTGGTTCTGATTCTGATTCTTTGCTGCGAGTAAGGATACTAGTTGAAACCTGACTGTCGAACGAATGTCGCGAGTGAGGATTGAAGGATGGCATTTGTCTTGCTGGTGAACTCTAGCATTTCTCTCCTTCCAAACTTCAAAAACCAAGGCTTGAAAAATGAGGTTGCCGATGACTTTCTCTTCCTTGGATTGGTTATTGCGTCTTGTCCAATTGAGTATTTGCTTAAACGTGGATTGATTTTGGGGTGTTGGACTTCCCCATAGGCCTAGCCATATCTCTTTTGTAAACCTGCACGCCACAAATAGATGGTCCAATGTTTCGCATTCAACATCACAGAGTACGCAACTAGTATCAACATTTAGACCCCAAATTGTTAGCCGGTCTCGAGTGGGTAGTCTTCCCCATGCTACGACCTAGGTTGTAAAAGCGTGTTTCGGGATTCTGTGTTGTGTCCAGACTGCCTTTGTCCATTCTAGCTTGACGCATTCTGGAGTGAGCATTTTCCATGTTACTTGGGTTGAGAAGGAGGTGGAATCAGTGGAATCTAAGGTTTTCCATCGATATTCATCATAAGCTGTCGAGTTTGTAGGAGGGGAGACATGATGTAGAGCTGACCTGAGTTGCAAAATAGTGGGACTGCGACGATTGATAGTTTCCATTCACCGTTGGTAGATGCAAATATGACTGTGGAGTGTGCCCCAATTCCTGTGATTTGCGGACTGTTTATGCCGATGAGATCAATCAAAGCTCCTTTCCCGGTCCAATCATCATACCAAAAAGAGGCCTCCTTGCCTGAATTGATTTTACAGGTGAGGAACCTTTTAGCGACATTGCGATTAGCCATAATTCTACGCCACATCCAGCTACCCTTTGCTTTGTAGTTTGATACCCAAAAACCCTTCTTTAAAAGGTTACTCTTGACCCAATCAGACCAAAGAGAGCTAGGATGGGAGTGCAACTTCCAAATTAATTTTAAACCGAATACCTGATTCCACGTTGTAAGGTTCTTTAGTCCCAAACCGCCTGTTGATTTATGTGAGCATACGTTTGTCCAAGAAATTTTTGCACCTTTTGCAGAGGCTGTCGTACTTGTCCATAAAAAAGCTGAGCAGATTCTCTCGATCTCCTTCACACATTCACGCGGTAAGATAAACACTGAAAGCCAAAAGTTGATGGTGCTGCTGATAACAGATTGAATTAGCTGCAGGCGACCAGCGAAAGATAGATGTCTGACCAGCCAAGAGTTAACTCTTTGTTGCAGCCTCTTTTGAGTCTGACTTGCGCAACTTTTGAGTGATAAGCGGGAGGCCGAGATATCTGACCAGGAGAGTCCCATGATTTAGACCAAACTGAGATGATATATCCGCTTGTAGCCGTGCATTATTACCATTTAAATACAACATTGACTTGTTATTATTCATCCGTAAACGCGAACCTATATAGAATTCCTCAAAGAGCTCAATAATCTTCCCAAGGGAGTTCACTGATCCATCGAAAAACACTAATAGGTCATCAGCAAAAGCTAAGTGTGTGACACGCGACGATGTACCACCCGGGTGACCTCGAATTCTGCCTTCACATGTTGCTAAATCCAGCTTTTTGGACAAAAAATCTAACACCAAAACAAAGAGGTAGGATGATATAGGGTCCCCTTGACGCAATCATTTTCTTCCTGCAAAATAGCCATTTAGCTCACCATTCACATTAATAGAGTAAGATGATGTAGTAATACACTCTCTAATCCATCCAATGTAACATTCAGGAAGTTCAAGAGCTGTTAGAATGTTGATGACTAATCCCCAATCTACATTATCATATGCTTTTGCCAAATCCACTTTTAAACATCCTCGCGTATATTTTTTTAGATGGTACCAAGTACCAACTGTTGTGTTTGAAGATCATATGAGTTATCACAGAGAATTAGAACAACTTGGATTCATTTTTATTCAACCCCAAATAACATCTTTTGGAAACGTTTGCTATGTTGTCAAGAAACAACAATTATGATTTTTAATAAGGTGAAACCCTAATTTCTGTAATGATTCTTCTTAATTAGGAGTGTTTATGATTTCTAAAGATGATAAACGTAACTCATGCTTTGAATTCTGAAATCGTTAGGTGAAGAAATCGGTGAGGGTTGAAAAAGCAAAAGACTCTTGACTGACACACTGTAGGATTTCACAAATATACTTCTTTATATATTGAAAATCAAAACGTTTGTTTGTACACTTACAAACCAGACAACTCTCAATAACTCAAGTTGACACACTTTTCTCTCTAAAAGTTGTGTCTTCAAATGACAACTTCCCACCTCTTATATAGAGGCCTTGAAGTTCGCCCTAACACTTCCAAATGCACCAAGAGATCTTCAATCCTTGTGCCCCTACCCATAGGTCGCCTGAACCGACTTAGACACACCCTATCCTGTGCTGTCCTTGTCATGACATCCTTCATGATTTTGACAACACTATTCCGAGGTGACTAAAAGTGTCCTTGTCAACACATCCTGTCTTGATCTTGACCTTTTATCACAACAACTAACTTTTCATCTTTGATTAGGTAGAAAGTCCTACCGAACTTCTAGCTGCAGTCAACCTAACTTCAGCACGTTTCCCAAGACAGCCTACAAAGGTGGAGCTCCTAGAAGACCGAGCCCACCTGGGTTTTACCTGAAAAATAAAACACTTACAATCTCCCCCTTTTTGTTACACTTTGTCAATCCACGCATCATACAAGAAAAAAAACTTATGTTAGTGGCAAGGCAGACATTAGACCGTTAATTAACCACCTGCATTAAACAGAACAGAAATACCAAATAAAAAAGAAAATTACAGGTAGCCGATAGAGCCGGTAGTAACAAGACACGCAAGAGCAAAAACAGAGAAAAAAAAACTAAGTGGTTAGTTCAAAAGCTAGAACAAAAAATGCTTAGATCATGTCTTCGGATTCATCATCATCATCATCCAGAATATCATTGCCTTCGGAGTTTTCAGAGTTTTCTCCCCCATTGTTGTTGACCGGAGTAGCTGCAGGCTGTTCTCCCCCTGCATGAGTGACAAATGAACAAAAACAATGAACAAAAAGAACCATGAGCAAAGAGCGAACACAGGCTAGATGAGAGCACCACCAAACCTGCCAGAACCGAGCAGAGATCACCAAGGAGGCGATGAAGCTGGCGCATAGCCGGAAGGAAGACGCGAAAGGCAGAGGTGGGGCAGACAGGCTGGACAGGTGCAGTTGGTGGTGGGACAGGAGCAGGGTGACCACGGGAGTCAAGGATGAAGCTCCTAGCAGGCACAAAGTCACCCGGGTCGGAGATAGCAAAGCGACGCTGGTGAGTGAGGACCCGGTAGATGAGATGAGGAAAAGGGAGCAGGAACTTGTTGTCGTAGCGTGCAGCCAGCCGAGTGATCTAGTCAAACATGAGAGCGCCGAAATCAACCGGATTACCAAGTCCGATGTGGTAGAGTAAGGTAACACGCTCTTTAGAGACGAGGGACTGGTTGGAAGTCGGGATCCAGTTGGCACAGCAGATGATGTAGAGGGCGACGTAGGGCTGAACCAAATTTGCAGGGAGCAGGTTGCCGAGAGTGGAGACAGACCCACCAGTCAGAGTCCGAGCAATCTTAGCAGAATCCGGAGTAGGAGGATCAGCCGGACGAACTGGGATATGGAGGACTTCATTGATAAGATCGGCGCCGAAGTTTGTCCAGTGCTGACGAAGATAGACTCAAATGGATATTGCCTGAGGGCGAGTCAGTGGGAGAGCAGCATAAAACTCCCAGATGAGATACCGAGGATATGGTATGAGATCGGTGACAGTAGGGAGCCAGTCCAGATACCAAATAAGGGTTTCAACATCCCGTGTATCAAGGAAACCTAGGCTGAGAAGACGCTGCTCATGAGGCCGACGAGTTGAGAACTGAGCCAGACGTGGGTTGAAGATGTCGCGATTTGGAGGACCACCATCTCGCTTGGGTCGCTTGGAGGTGCGACGTTCAGGAGAGGTAGCTGGACGCTTGCCGGACCGGCGACACGACGAGGCAGGGGGGCCAGACGCCGGAGGAGGGGAGGCAAGAGGATAGTGAGGGGGTGAGTTCACCGGAGAGTGAGCGGGAGACGCCGATGGTGATACACCTATAGGGTCTCTGGTTCACTGGATTTGCTCCTTCCATTAACGTAATTATGTGATCATGACTGTCTCGAGATGGTGGTAATGCTGTAGGCACCTCAAATATATCAGTGAAACCTTGTAACACAGCTGAAATCCGTGTATCCTTGTTCTCAGATGATGTTGTAACATTTATGGTTCCTAATTCTGTCTCACTTTGATGTTCTGTGACTTCTCTTAGACTGATCATAACAATCTGAACTGAATCCTCCAAAATCTTATTGAGCTTTTTCCCAGTACATTTTTGTACATTACCAGTTTTAATACCATCCAGTACCATAGTTCTATTCCCAATTGCAAACTTAACCTGCATTTTCTCTAAATTCCAGATTGTTTCTCCTAGTGTTTTCAACCATTGTACTCCCAATACCATGTCGTAGCAGCTTAGGGGAATGATCATGAAGTCAACAGTAAAGGCTTGATCTTGAAATTTCCATTTAAAACCCTGCACTCTACCTGTCACCGGAATTATATTTCCGTTGGCTACTGTTACCTTAGTCATCTCTGAAATCTGCTGAACACAACCAATCTTCTTTGTTGTCTTACTGTCTATGAAATTATGCGTACTTCCGGTGTCCAAAAGAACAAACAGTGTGTGCTTTCCTACAGTTGCCTTCACCCTCATGGTAGTACATGTGGAAGTTCCAGCTACAGCATGGACCGAGATCTCAGCTTGATCTTCAGTCTGTTCCTCTGCATAATCTGAATCTTCATCTTGTTCAAAATCTTTGAAATCTTCAGTGGACATTACATAGAGCTGTCCTTGTTTGTGTGTTCTGTAATGCTCAGGTGAGTATTTTTCATCACAGAGGAAGCATAGACCTTTAGCTCGTTTCTCCATTACTTCTTCCTTAGTAAGGAATTTTCTCTGTATCGGTTTCTTTGTTGATCTATCTGCTGGTTTATTGTGCTGGAAATTGGTTAATAGCCTACTGTTGTCTGTTATTCTATTAGTGAATCCTTTACCTTGATAAACCGTCATATTCTTAGGTGAGAATTTACTGATACTCATGGCTTCGAACAATCTCCCTAATAGGTAGCAATCCCTGACCGTTTTTGGTTTATATGTTCTGATAAACATTACAGTATCTGGTTTTAATCCTCCTAGGTAGAGGCTCACATACTCTCTCTGTTTCATCGATAATCTTGATTTCAATTCCTCGAATTTCTCGTGATACTCAATGATTTCTTTCTCCTCCACCAGTTGCTTGATCTCAGTTAGTGGATCATCGATTATATCTCCAAAACGATCAATAAGTTCCTCCACATACTCATCCCAATCCAACCTGATTCTTCTTTCTCTCATATCTTTCATCAAGGATCGATGCCAAGAAGCAGCTTTGGAGTACATGTTCATACCTGCAATTTTAATTTTCATTCTCTCAGAGGTTTCATCAATATCAAAGTACTCTTCACATTGGAATAACCATTCATTCAGATCTTCTCCACCAAATCTTGGAAATTCTATCTTTGTGAGTTTAGTCAGGCGTTGGTGTTCTTTATCGTAGTAATTATCTTGGTCAAAGTCTTGTCGTCTGCCTCGAGATCGTCTTCTCCCTCTAGATCTTCCCTTTCTTCTTAAACCCTGAAACTCATCATCGTCGTCATCAGATTTGCCATTTATAGGACAAGAATTCCTGCGTCTAACTTTGAATCCAGATTCTGTCATCTGTTGATCTTCATCAGATTTATTTCTTCTCTTTTCTACAGATTTATCTCTCTCTAGAGATCTACAACGGTACCGACCAGTAGATTTAAGACGAGAGTCATCATTTCTTGTATTCTCTGCAAGTGTAGAGACTTCCTTCGGACCGTCTTCTATATCGGTTGTTTTGATCTTATTGGAGATTACTTCGACTGCGTTCAAAATATCCGTGAATTTCTTTTCAAACCCTTCGGAAACCTTTTGTTGATCCTCTGAAATCTTGGCTATTTTCGCGTCAAAGAGTTTATCACATTTTTCCAAGATCTGCGCTTCTAATTCTTTCATTTGGCGAGTTTCTGAAACCATGGTTGCTGAATTCCGAGGAGAATTTAGCTCTGATACCACTGATGCAGGGACTTGCAAGGGCTCGAGATTAAGCTATTACTTCAAGGAAGTAACACCTTAGAAAGCTTCGATCCACAACACCAAGGTTGCCAATACGAAGAGGTTCAAGAACACGTTTCTTGTTCAGCAAGAAACAACGATTGATTATTATTTTCACAAAATTGAATGTACATTATTGTTTTGGTTTGATCAGTATTTATAGGTATTCTACCGTTGTAATTTACAATTAGTTTGGTTTATTATTATTCGGTTAAGTCCGGTTTAATCAATTGGTTTATTTGGTCTTCTTTATTCTAACGGCTAGTAGCTCTGTTTCCTCTGTTTTTTGTTTTCCCTTCTTACTCTGTTTTTTAACTGTTTCTTCTTCACTTGTGCATCTATTTAACGGCAACACTAACTCAGTCCAAAACTCGGCCACGACTTCTTTTTGCCGTGAAAAAATACGATAAGTGGTTTTTATACTCATGTCCTCAGCCTCAAATCTCGTCTACAAATTTCGAGTCATCTCTTTCGATTACTGCAGAGTTTCATATGTCTTCCCCCAAATTTTTGGACTTACATATCTCTTTTCCGGTCACAATCTATGGCTTATTCTATTGTCCTGATTCGCAAGACAATAACGGTCGTAAACATTCAGTTTTGTGTAACCCTAGCACTGGACAAATATTGTGGTTACCAAAGTTAAAAACCAATGGAAGTTCAAGGAATGTTAGTAGCTTTTTTGGATATGATCCGATTGATAAACAATTCAGTGTACTATCCATTAGTTATCCCTCCGAGCCGTCCGAACAAGAATGGCACACGAATTATCAAATTCTAAAGATCGGATCTGGAAAAGAACTATTGTGGAGGAATTTAGAATGTCCTTTACAACCACATTTTCCTTCACATCTGTATACTTATGTTAATGGGGTTTTGTATTACCTTGCAATGTTCAATTCTTATTTTTCTTGCAAGATAGTTCGCTTTGATTATATTTCTGAAGAATTCAAGTTTATTGATGAACGTTGGGATTGTGTTGGGGATTGTATGCCTAACGTTTTGGTAAATTTTAAAGGTAAATTATATGCAATTAGAACGGAGTGGATACCGTTTGGTGAGAGATATAATCTTGAGTTGTGTTTATGGATTTTAGAAGATTTTGAGAGACAAGAATGGTCTGAGGATTCGTACGCTTTACCGTCAGGGTTGTTGTGTAATAAAAAATATGAGGATACTCTTGTTTATCCGGTTGGAGTGAGTGTTACAGGGGATATTGTTTTGGCTTTGATTTGTAGAAGAAACAATTCATCTTATGTTTATTTCTTTAATCCGGTGAAGAATTCTTTGCAAGAAGTTGAAATTAAAGGTCTTGGAGAGTTTGAGTCATCTGCTGTTTATGCTTATGTAAACTATATGGAGGATTTAAGAATATTTTAATTGAGTTTTTAGTGTATAATTTTTTTAATTTTTACTTAATGTTGTGTTTACATTCTTTAAATGCTTATTATTGTTGTTTATTAGCTTATTCTTCAAATATTGATCCAGCTATTTTCCTCTGATATTGCCCAAAAATCACAAACTCAAACACACCAAAATATAAATTTACTTAATCCCATAAATGATATTTGTCAATATTGTGTTCCAATAGTTTACGCCTAAATTTACATTTGAACGTCCAGATTAATCATGTAATTCGGTTTGGGGTTTTTAGTTTTTAAAAAGTCGAACTATTCGAGTTTTAAATTTAATCCGGTTTGGATTTTTTGGGGTTCGGATCTTTCGGGTTTTCGAAAAAGTCTAACCATTTAGTCCAAAAGTTCGGATTGATTTGGGTTTCGTTTCAGTTAGAATCTTAGAATGAAGTAACTAAATGGGGTTTGGAAGGAAGAAAGAATTGAGAATCTTTTCTAGGATGAAGTAATTTTTCTTTTTTTCATATTTTGTTTTTGATACACACGTTATAACATTTTTAATAACATTAATAATTATTTTATTTTTATTTTAGTGGAGATCTTTCGGGTTATTCGAGTATGGTTCTGGTTGAACCCAAAATCCTACCTAATAAATTTTCGGATCAAATTCGGTTCAAATATTTTGAAACAGTTCAGTTCAAATTAATTTGGATCAGATTAAATGCCTACCTAAAATATCTAAAGGACTAGTGACTACTGACTAAGTTTTCGCCATAGGGCTTATTAGGAGAAATCACCCCAAGACAATCGGTCAAAAATCATCTTTTAAAAAGTAATTTTATTTGATTTTCTGGTGATATTTTCCGGCAGCTTCGGTGTAAAAAAATGGATGGTTCTTGATACGGTTGGAAAGATCGTAACAAGCACTACAAGATATGTAATATTATGGTCCAAAATTAGTAGTATGAATGGATGTGTGAAATTTTGTCTCACATTAGAAGTTAAAGATAAATACATTGTTAGATTTTATTCCAAGAGGTACGTCCGATTGTTTATGACTAGAGTTACCTTTCCCATATTTTGACAGATTATTATTATTATTATTATTATTATTATTATTATTATTATTATATATATATTAATTTCCAAAAATATCTCCAATTATATACATATTATTAAGTTTTATGAAGACGAAACAAAATTTAAGTAACTAATAAAATAACGAAAAAAGTAACTAATTCATAATTCGAATTTTTCTTTTATAATGTTTTCAACCTCTTTCATAATACCCTATATACTAGATGTTCTTCCCGCGTTTTATGCGGGGCTAATTTTTATTTGAGAATTATGGTTAAAAATTAATTTTGTAAAATTTTGATTATCAGCAAGCATATAACTTTATTTTTTATAAAGCGGATATTTTTTTTCGCTTCTCAAATAATATATAGGGAATATATATAACTAGATTTAGACCCGTGATAATGCACGCGGAAATATTATTTTTTATTTTAAAAATAAAAGTTTTTGTTATTAAAAATATTAATAAAAAATAAAATATTAAACAAACTTTTAAAAATTAGATATGGATTAAAAAAACAGAAAAAAAAGATATGGATTAAAATATTTGCAACATATTTTATTGTTAGGAAAATTTAAAACTTTTAAATTTAGATATGAACTCAAGTTTAAAAATATTTTATGGATAAGATTATTTGCATTTATATTGTTAGAGATACTTTTAAATTTTTAAATATAATATTCAAGTATATAAAATTTAAATTAAATATCTTTTTGACCAAATATTTTAAGAATTATATTTAAATTTAAAGAAAAATATATGATTAGTTTATGCTTAATAATTTTTAATTGAACAAACTTTTTTAATGGTGCAATTGTTGAAAGGAATTTATTATTTATTTTCTTTATGATAAATTTATTATTTATTTAATTGTCATTTAAATATGATCATTTGGAAAGACGGTTCAATGTGTTTTTATGATATCATTCAATGTATTATAATTAGTTACAATTCTTTTAATATAGTGGTAAGATTATTTATATTTTAAAATTGAAAATTATTTAAGATCAAAAAATAAAAATATAATGATGTTAAATATTTAAATGAATTTATCCATTAAAATTTATCTAAAAAACAAATATTTAAGATTAGTGGTAAAATTTAAAAGTTGAATATGAATTGATTAAACTTATTATGATTTAATTGCCTAATTTTTTTTCGAGTTAAACGTGCCTATGGGTCATAGTTTTAATTTTAAAACTTCAAAATTAATTTAAATTATTTATTGGTAAAATATTTTAAGTTTCCAAAAAAAAAATTTTCCAGATTTTTGATTAATTTAACTTAAAAGTCATTGGGTTTTTCGGCCATTGCAATAACATTAATGTTTGGGGATAAAGTAGATAAAACAATCGCATCGAAACATAGATTTGACGAAAAATACATGAAAATTTGAAAAATATAATGTTTTAAATATAAGAAATTAAAAGAGTTAAAAAAAATAGGTACCCTAAATTTTTTGGTGATATACCTGAAAAATCATCATAACATAAATCTTTTGGTGATCTTTTTTACGAAAGGTACCTGAAAAAAAATCATCAAAATATAGATTAGTATTGTTGTTTCATAAATAGAAATTAAACTTCAAGCGTAGAAAAAAGGTTGAAACAAATATAATAGGTTCGAAGAAAATTCTATAGAGTTTGTTATTTATAAGATATTTAGTTATAATCAGAGAGAACTTTAAGGGTTTTGATTTTTAAAATAATAATAATAATTTAAATTATTAAAAAAAATTATTATTTGAACGTAATATTTACATATTTTTAAAATAGTAATAATAATAAATTTAAATTATTAAAAAAATTGTTATTTGAACGTAAATTTACATTTAGATTTGTTTTTGTTATTATCGGATATTAATTAAATCAAAATTGAAATATTAAATAAGGTTTAAAATAAAAAAAAATGTGAGAAAAATTGTGTGAATGACACGTAGGAGAGAAGACTTCTCTTTTAGTATAATTAGATTAGATATGACAATTTAAGATAATCACAATATATACATATTATCACAATTTCATATTGTACATTTTAATTTTCAAAATTAAAAAATAATTACGATAATTATAATATTTGAAACATAAAATCTTAACAATAAAATATTTAAATAAAGTATAATAGTTAAAAGCTAATAAATAAATAATAAG
>ASZG01015178.1:0-22274 GCA_000411095.1 Aethionema arabicum | reverse complement strand
ATATGATATATAAATATATTATATAGGTATATAAGACAACTAGTAAAATAAGATTTTAATATCATTTGTTACTCTATTATCAAATAACAATTAATATTAATTATCATATAAGATAAAAACGTAAAAATAAAGAAATTATAACAAAAAATGGAAACTTAATATTTTATATAATAAATTGAATAATTACATGATGGTGTAGTACAATTTTAAAGAGATCAATATATATTATTTTTCGTAAAACGAATATTTTATGAATTAATTTCATAAATTAATAATTATTAATTTATCGATAAATTAATATCTCATTAAATTAATAAATTTCTGAAGTCCAACATTATTAATTTAACTGTACTCGTTTAAGCACGTCTGTGTTCGCCACACGTTTTATCAAAAGCTAACCTACTCTACGATTTTTCTTTCCCGGCGAAATACGGACGACAAAAATTCTCAGGTGAGTTCTCGTTTCGATTTCATGGTTATCATTGATCGATTGGTGATCTATTTTTCTGCATTGTAAATTCATCTCTTTTCTAGATTTCGCAATCAATTTTAGGTTTTCCGGTGCGGAGTTTTTGCTGGGAAATTCTGGTTTAATTCCGTAGTTTCTCATTTGAGGTCTTTGTAGGATTTTTAATTTCTGTCAATACGTGCGCTTAACACATGGTGGATTGTTCTGTTCATAGGGTTTGTTTAATTTTTTGAGTGATTTTATCATAGTCTACTTTTTTTTGTTCTTTGGTTTCGGATTAGCTCGAATTCTCGCTTGTTGGATTTGTTTGTGGTCTCTTGAATAGCTCAAGTTCTGGCATCCTGGTTTTTTTCGATGATTCCATGAATCACTGATTGCTATCTTATCCGTGACTGTGAGTAGATTTTGATCGTCGTCTTTTTGATTTTTATCTCTCAGGCTTATTTGCTCAGTAAAAAGAAATCAATGGATCAAGAGTCATTTGAGTGTCCCTTTGCTGCTGAAAGCATCCAGAGATGCCCTTTCCTGAGGAACATTAACAAGCCTACCAATTTTTCACTCTCCTCCTTGAGTTTTCCAATTCCTGTAAGTTATTCCCTTACATTAAAACGTCTTAAAAACCTGACATTGTATGAAATTCATCACAGGTGATGACTCTTTTGTGTTCATTTACTTGGATTTTTTCAGGTGCAGGGAGGTAGAGGTCCAATTTTTGAGGATGGTCCTGGATTTGATTCAGCATTCAAGCTCTTCCATGGAAAAGATGGTCTGGTACCACTATCTGGACATTTAAGTTTCGGAGATGATTGTCATCAAGATGAGACTGCTCCTGCACGTGCGCCTCCACAGTTTAATCCTCTTGCAGGAAAAGCAGCAACCATAAGCCTATCATCAGCATTTGGTCCTGAAGGGCCTTTTGGTTTTGGTTCTTTCTCAGAGAAATGGAAGAAGCAACAAAAGAAACCAAAACCTTCCAAAAAACAACAGGTATAACTAAAAAAATACTACTAATCACCAGTTTTTTTATGAGGATCAGCATAGATAAAGAACTCATTGACTTTTCTTCTTACTTACAGTCTGGAGACTCATCTAAACACGAAGCAACTGGAGACGAATGGTTGAAAACTGGGAATTGTCCAATTGCAAAATCTTACAGAGCTGTAAACACTGTTATCCCACTTGTGGCAAAAGCATTACAACCACCACCTGGGATGAAAATAAGATGTCCAGCTCCTATAGTAGCTGCAAGGGCTGCGCTTTCTAAAACCGCTTTAGTAAAAAATCTTCGTCCTCAGCCTTTACCTGAAAAAATGCTTGCAATTGCTCTCATGGGAATGGCTGCAAACGTGCCGCTCGGTGTATGGAGAGAACACACAGTAAAGTTTTCACCATCATGGTTCGTAGCAGTCCACGCTGCTGTACCTTTCATAGCAATGCTCAGGAAATCAGTACTGATGCCAAAGACAGCTATGGTTTTGACCATTGGAGCTTCAATCTTGGGACAGGTCATCGGTTCAAGAGCAGAACGTTACCGTCTCAAAGCAGTAGCTGAGAAGGAGAAATCAGCTCCTGAAACAGCTATTGTTACCGCTGATTCCGGCTTTTCTCTGAGCCATTGTGGTGCAGGGGAGGGAGTGAAGGACGTTTATTACAATGTGAATGTTGTCGGAGAATCGGCTAAATCAACTGGACTCTGTTACTGAGGATGTTCTTCTCAGATGTTACTATGTGAAGATTGGATATTTGTGTGTATGTTGGATTTGTTTATCTATTGAATTGTGTAAAAAACAAAACATTATTGTCTCTTTATCTCTTACATGAGTCCAAATAAAAGGTTAATAATACCTTCGTTGAATATTCCACGATCTGTTTTTGATAAGAGAACTTTACATTATAACTGAAACTTAAGAGATTTATACAAAGCATCCTAACGGCCAAAACAGCCTGGCCTGAGAACATTCGTATCAAAATATACAAAGAAAAAGCTTTCGACCAGAAACAGACGATGGTAATGATTATGATGATGATCATGATGATGATCATGTACATGGATGTCTTCAGTAGCTGCCAACACGTTGCCTTGGTGGTCCTCCAGTGTATCTTCCCTGTGTGCTTCCATAGGTGCCATAGTGTCCCTGTGGCTCACTCATAAGGCTAGGACAGTTTGCAGAACTATGACCATTGTTGCCACATGCGTTACAACTACTAATACCACCAAGAGGTCTCGAACCTGTACCGTACTGATTCCCATATTGACCCATTTGGCTTGAAGGTAATCCAAAGTCTCTGATTCCTGAGCTTCCATTGCCAGAGTTATAAGCATCAAACCTGTAGTTCGAACTCTCAGGCTGTGTCCGGACAGAACATCCATCTCCGGTCCTGAGTTTATCCATCGCATCTAGCATAAACCGGGTATCTGTCGAGTAGTTCAGCTTTTCAGCTTTGACGACTGTTGCTTTAATGCGTTGTTCATCGCTAAATGTTTCTTCTTTGATCTTTAGTTTGAAGATGTACTTGGTAAAACAAATCCTGCGGATGATTTCTGCAAATTTCTCATCATCTTGATGTTCATACTTCACATAATACAGATCTTTAGCAGGCATGCCTATTATCTCTTCTCCAACCTCTTGAAATGCTGTGACCCAAGTTAGACCTGTATGGTCTTGTAACTGAAGCTGTAATATATACCTGTAGTCACATTCATCCACACATTGGTCACACTTCTCGCATCGCCATGTCCCATCTCCGTTATTGGTTACCTTTTTGTTACATGGACGATCACCATTCATGATAGGACAAGCTGTGTAGCAGAAATTTTCAACTTTCATATATAAAATGGTTGCACTTACTGTGATCCAGTCTGGTTTCTCTGAGGTCCCAAGCTTCTCATCTTTTATTTGAGTAATCGTCTTCCGAGAATCTTGTCTTCCACTTCCAGAAAGATCTCGAGATATGGAGATACAAGGCGCGTTTCGCCCTTCTCTCGCAAACCATTCCCGTAGTTCTTTGGCTTCAGGGATGTTTGGCTCTATGAATAGTTGACTTGATCCAATGGTGCTCACTTGCTTCCCGTTAAATTCACTGATCCTGCCTGCTTTCACAATAAGAACCGGGAAAACCCCAGAATCACAAAGATTCTGCAATGTCTGTCCTTCTGTATTGCAGAAATTACCCCACATGGTTACATCAACACTTCGGCTCGACATATCCTTCAACTGAAGTGTCCTTTTCTGTGTTTCAGTTCCATTTTTTCGCATAATCGAAGTTGTTGGACTGATAGAAGACACAATACCAATCACATCAGTGATGCTGTTGCTTTCCATGATTTCAATATCACTTATAACCCGGAAATGGAATCGATTGCGCGGAATGGTAGCATCATCCTCGTAACATTGTTGTATTGTTGATGCATTGTCTAAAACTATTTCATAATCATTGGGAAGATGATTAAAGTTCTTCTGAGCAGGCCGCAAATTTCCCCTTGAGATCAGATAAACATTTCCAACTTCAATCTGGTCAAAAAATTGATCAACCACAGCATTGAAACAAGTCACACGTATTTCTCCACCATCAGCATCGAGGAGATCAAAACTGAATACTTTCCCATCTCCACGCTGATTACTGTACTGTCTAAGTTCTCCTTTGCTCGTAACCCTGACCTTGACGGTCCACCGACTTTGGTATGGGTTAAGAGCAGCAATTGGAATAAACATTGGAGGAGCTTCGTTCCTAGTAACTGGTCCTCTGTTAACATATATAGGTGGTCGTTGAGGCTGGTAAACAGGCTGAGTTGGACGGGGATAAGTGGTTGGAAGAGCCAGAACTTGCTCCTGTCTAGAACCTCCATACCCTGCACCTAGGTTAATGTATGGCCTGGGGGAAGATGTTGTTTCAGGAAAACCAGAACCAGTACCAAACGCTGGTCTTTGAACAACTTGAGGTGAATTGGCTGCACCGTATCTCCCAGTGTCAGAACTGTATGTTGGACGACCACCAACCCATTCCCTCCTAGACTGTTGATCAAAGCCACTTATATTTGGTGAATTTCCAGAAACCATTCCATGCTGATCAACAGCGCCTTGGCTAAGATCATTAGGCTTTACTTGTAAAGGCTTTCCAATGAGATTGAATTTCGCCAAAAGAATCTCCAGATCATTTATAATAACAATCCTGGCATCAGGAGAACTTTTGAGAAAACTTGGTTTCTGATTGTGTACTCTAAAACATAAATCACCACTCTACTCATCTAGGATGCATTGC
Source organism: Aethionema arabicum (assembly GCA_000411095.1). Taxonomy (NCBI): domain Eukaryota; kingdom Viridiplantae; phylum Streptophyta; class Magnoliopsida; order Brassicales; family Brassicaceae; genus Aethionema; species Aethionema arabicum. The sequence continues at coordinate 17,545 of ASZG01015178.1, read as the reverse complement.
TGTCTACCGATTATGAATCTAGAGCCTATTGAACATTCACGTTTGTAAACCATATGCTAAGTTCAGAGCCACTTTTTTCACCTACCTTGTTTTAGACTAACATCAAATACTTTTCATTCAAGAGATTCGATTATTCAAAGATCAATTCATAGAAGTTAACTAAGCTCAGCTCTATTCAATTCAGAAAGAAAACAGAGCATAAACACTGCAGAGGCATTACCTTCGATTTTGGATGAGATTGCAGACGAAATGAGTGAGCCTTAAAATCGACCCTACTTGAATTTTCCCTTGTTTTACTAGATCGTTCAAAGAAGTCCCAAGCATTCCTTGTAGAGTATAACTCCCATCGGATAACAACAATCTAAACCTCTCATGCACTTGCTCCTGCTTTTGCTGTGGTTTCTGAAGCTGGCTCTGAACCAGCTTCAAATCCGTCACTTGTAGCACCGGCGTCATTTCTTTCTGAGTCGATACCTCTCCATTCCACAACTTAGTAGCCGCCCCCGCCGTCAAATTCACCGCCATTAGTCCGGTAACCTAAACAAACAATGGATTTCGACCTGTACAAGCTGGGAATCAGCGGGATTCGGTGAGTAAATCAGCCAAATCCAAAAAAGAAAAACCCGGGAAATTGCAGTAAAGTCAAGTTTTCATTGTAGAGAAATTCGAATAACGAGGTAAAGCGAATCTAGAGAGTTGACCTAAAATGGAGAAGCATTATGAGCTCACCGAAAGAGAATTTGGGGATGATCGAGGCAATAAGCGAGTAAATAAGCAGAATCCAGAAAAGAAAAACCTGAGAAATTTGCAGTTTAGTCAATTTTTCCACTGTAGGACAATTCGATTCGAGGAATGATACAGGCGAATCTACTTCGCTGATCTCAATTCGAGAAGCTGTTTGGATTCATCGAAGAAGATTCCGAGATGACTGGTTTGAATTCACTGAAACCAAGAGAATAATTGAAAGGAAATATGTTTTCTGATGAGCCCTATGTGGGAAAATGTCCGAGCTTTATGCGTTTTTTTTAAGAGGAAAATTAAAACACTTTCGGAGTTTGGACTATTTACATAATGTATCCTAATGTTTATAAATTACAATTGCATCCCCTTACCAAGCAAACCCGAATTTTAAATTCAATTACCTCGTTGATAAGATTCAGGTCAATATCGCTTTCTCTAATAATACTATGCTTTAATAATAAGAAAGCCAGAATTGAGGGACTAATAAATAAAAGAGCCGACTTAATGAATAAGTGAGCGGAAGAAAAGTAAAAAGCTTACCGTCGAAGCTTTCCTATGATTTTCAATTGCTGACGTGGAACACTTTGTGGCCCACGATAATTCTCAATTTAAAAAGGTCTAAGCCAGGCCCATTTAAAGGCCCAAATCTCAGATATTACTTTTATGAAAACTTTAGCAGCAGGAGGAGAGCTAAAAGAAAAGCAGAGCTTTCATGGAAGCTAAGCTGATGAAGAAACATTTTACAAAACATTGAATTCATAGAACAAATACACAAGTAGATTAATATTTAAATCCATGGAAAATGTCATATAAATGAAATTATTTTCAAGTAAGTACTCAAAACAAAGTGATGATACAAATAATTGAGAAATCTGAGATTTAAAAAAGCAAAGCAATACCAGCTTCGATTTAACATTGATCATCACAGGTGAATGCAGAGCTTTCCCTCTAAACTACCAGTAGTCTAAGCCACACTGGATAAAACCCTGAAGATAAAAGGAGAAATTTCAGATTTTTCAACTAAAACTTTACTAGAACGATCCAGTTTAGACGTAGCTATCATATGATAAGGCTCAACATAAGACGAATTTGAGTAATTCACCTGGTTCTCGACGATTTTGACTTAGTAAATCTCATCATCAGGGATCTCAGGTGTCAAGAATTTCATAGGATCTTTGCTGATTTCTTCATAGTTTATTCTTGGTTTCACTCTATCAGGAACAGGTTCTAGTGGAATAATGCTGTCTCCATCAATAACTCCATCTATTAACCCGTACTCAACAGCTTCAATAGGAGACATGTACCGGTCTCTGTCTATATCTTTCAGAACTTGTTCAAAAGATCGGTTACTACAGCCTGCAATAATGCTGGTAACATTGTTCTTGTTATGCATAACTTCTCTAGCTTGGATCTCAACATCTATAGCTTGACCACTTGCACCTCCAAGAGGTTGATGAATCATTATCCGAGTGTTGGGCATAGCAAAACGCTTGCCTTTAGTTCCAGCACCGAGAATTATCGAAGCAGTTGATGCAGCAATGCCAAGCGCAATTGTTGAAACATCAGCTCTCACAAGTTGCACCACATCGTATATAGCCATGGTTGCACTAAGCAGAAAGGAAACATGAGTTAAGATCTAATCTAAAGAGAAACAAAGCTCAATCAGAGATCAAACATGAACTTAATCTAATATAAGCCTACAAGACCAGATAAGTAACATCAGCAGATCAGCTGAGAGAATTTAGATTATCAATACAAGACCGAGTATATGAACAATGCCATCGAAATACAGTTCTTGATCAAAATTGAGCAACTACGGTAGTACTTTGAAGCAATTGCATATACTACTTGCGCATACAAACATTCACAACACTGAATTTCACTTCCCAACTAAAACCCTAACCTGAAATTTGGATTTCTAAGCAGGACGATTAAGATTGAATTTGTTACCACCATAGCAGAGGCCTAGATGAAAAGGAAGAAGCGAATTTGGGACAAACCTGAGTGAACCGCCAGGGGAATTTATAAAGAGTTTGATATCTTTCTTAGGGTCTTTAGCATCTAATAGAAGCAACTGACTCATGATGGCATCCGCGACAAAATCATCGATACCGCTACCAAGAAAGACGATTCGCTCTCTAAGGAGAAGACCCATGACGTCTGACTCAGCTCCACGGATAGCAGACTCTTGTGTCTGAGATGACTCAATTGAGGCATTGGAGAATCTCACCGGAGACGGTGAAGCTCTTAGGGTTGGTGGAATTAGTTTAGTGGGGTTGAGGTAGAGATTATTGGGTTTGAAAAGAGAAGAACAAGAAGAAGAAGACGAAGGGGAACACGAGGAAGAAGAAGAAAGACCGAGTCTAGTTGAAACTAGAGAGGGTTTCAGAGACGATGAGAGAGATAGGGTTCCCATGGCTGAAGCGAAGAAATTGGGGCAAAAGACTGAGAGATAGCAAATAAAACTTCGGAAGAAGAAAGAAACACGCGACTAAAGGACCCGATTACACGTGGGTCGGGTTATTATCTCGAATCGGGTTATTATAATTCCCAACATATTTGGGCCAAGGCTTTTATATAATCCAAAGCCCGGGAATTCCATGCATATTTGAGTCCGAGTCTGGCCTGCCTATTTTTTTCGGGCTTATATTTTGAAGCCGACCCCGTCCGAATAGGGTTTCAGGGTTTTTCGGGTTTTCCGAACTATACAAATAAAAACGGGAAAAGGGTGTATTTCCACCCGAACTTTACACAACGGATGTATTTACACACAAACTTTCGAGCACTTTGTTTTTTAACATAAACTTTGACATGTGTGTTTATTTCCACATAAACTTTGAATTTTTAATCTATTTCAACTAACCAGATCATTTAAACAAAAACCAATTAAATTAAACCAAAATACATAATAAACTAAAAAATATTTTTTAAACCAAAACTCTAGTAGCTAACCAACTAAACCAAAAACCATAAAATAAAATTTAATCTACGAACGCAAAAATCAGAAACTAACTTAATTGGTTTTTGTTTAAATAATTCGGTTAGTTGAAATAGATTAAAAACTCAAAGTTTATGTGGAAATAAACACACATGTCAAAGTTTATGTTAAAAAACAAAGTGCTCAAAAGTTTGTGTGGAAATACATCCGTTGCATAAAGTTCGGATGGAAATACACCATTTTCCCAATAAAAACACTAAAAATGTAAATAAATCAATATAAACAAAATAAAATCAAAATATTTAAAAAAGTTAGTGAAATAAAGAGTGATAAGAGTTCAACAATTTCTAAATATTTATGATTTTAATGATTTAAATCATTAAAATGATTATAATAATATTGCATTAGTCATGAAAATTCATATATAAATCAATGTTTTAATACATTTTAATAGAAGATGATAGCCCGCAGGCTAACCCGGCCCAGCCCGGCCCAAAGCCCATGAATATTTGAGCCCGGTCCGGCCCGACCCATTTTTTTCGGGCTCAAATATCAAAACCCGAGCCCGCGTATTTTCAGGGTCGAGCTGGGTTAGTCCGCGGGCTTTAGCCCGAATTGACATCCCTAGGTCATACTACTCCAAAATTAAATTTTTAGTTTTTTCTGATTATTATAAACAATAGTTAAATTACAATTTTAGTATCTCCGTAAATTATAAATCATAATTATTATAAATAAGGCCGAAAATTCAACTCGAAGGCCCAAAGGGTCAAGTACAATTTTTAAGGCCCAATTAAATTGTAAGGCTCAACGCTGATTTTGTTTTTCGTAAGCCTTATAAATTTCATTAGCATTGTTTCACAGAAACTGTACTGATCATACAGCGATGGATTTCTTCGACGAAGACAGGCCTAGATTCGTCTTCCAATCTCGTCCATCGCCGTCTTCCTCTTCCCACACAGAGGAGGATGACACTAAGATTCCTAACAAAATCTTCATCTCTATCTCTGTGTTTGTATCTCTCCTCGTACTGTCTCTCTCCGTTTTCTATTTCGAGACCGAGCCTTCCAAATCGCTCCTCTTGTGGCTCTCCCTCTCCTTTCTCGTTGGTCCTTTCGCGCCTTCTTCTCTCACTGGTGGTCGGATTCGTGTAGGTCATGGTCAAATTTTGGAGCCAGAACCTATTGTCGATGAGTTGTCTGCGGATAACGAGCGTGAATCGAGGAGTGTGAATAAGCGATCTAAGGGAGTGAAAAAAGATTCTCCGCTTGAAAATTCTCCTCTGGTGGCAGATGTTTCTTCTTATTCGACGTCGAGAAAAGTCGATCGAAGCAATACTCCGCATTCTACGGTGAATGGATCTGTGAGTAACGGAGAAGCGAAGGATTGGAGTAAAGAGGACATCGAGATTTTAAAGAAGCAGCTGATAAAGCATCCAGCTGGTAAGCCTGGGCGGTGGGAGGCGGTTGCGGCAGCGTTTGGAGGAAGGTATCGAACAGAGAATGTGATTAAGAAAGCGAAAGAACTTGGTGAGAAGAAAGCCGATGAGAGTGATGATTATGCTCAGTTTCTGAAGAATAGGAAGGCTTCAGATCCCAGATTGGCCGACGAAAACGCCGAGAATTCGGATCTTGGCGGAGATGACGAAGCTAATAAGGAAGCTTGGAGTAGTGGAGAAGACATTGCACTGCTCAATGCTCTAAAAGCTTTTCCAAAGGATACAGCTATGAGATGGGAAAAGATAACCGCTGCAGTACCTGGAAAGTCAAAGGCAGTTTGTATGAAGAGGGTTACAGAGCTTAAAAAGGGTTTCAGGAGCTCAAAATCTACAGCCTAATCTAGGAGAAATTCAATGAGGTAATTTATAAATCAGGTTCTTGGATAGAAAAGAATCTTTGGTCTTTAGGTGATGATGATTATGAATCTGAAGAAACTGAGTGATGGGTAACATTGTAGTTCAAGATATTACTGCTCTAGAAACTAGTCTTTTGAGAAGAACGAGAGTAAAGGAGTCATAGAAACTTTAGGAATCTACTTCTTAAGTCCTTGCTCGTGTTCTTGAGATTGGAGTTTCTTGCTTTATTAATTTCACTGGTTATATATGCTTTGGCTGTTGCTGAAAGTGTCGCTATAGCTTGCCAAATCTCATCGATTTTTTCGTCAAAGTTGCACCATTTTCTGCAGCTTCTTAGTTTTCTGATAAGATCAAAGATGCAGAAAACTCTGCAAAGATACAACTTTTACTAGTAGGGTACTTTCGGTTATTCGGTTTTTTGTTTCTATGATTATAGGATCCATTCGGGATTTCATGACTATAGGATCCATTCGGTTTTTCGAAGATTTTGGTTCGGTTCTGGTTCGGTATGGATTCGGGTACTTGATAAAAAGTCCGAAAAATACCCAAACACTTAAAAATAACCCGAAAACCCGAATAAATACCTGAAAAACCCGAATAAATACCTGAAAAACCCGAATAAATACCTGAAAAACCGAATAAATACCTGAAAATCCGAAAAAATATCCGAAAAAAATATGGTTACTTCGGGTACCGATGGATATTGGTTGTGTTTTGGTTTACTACCCAATATTCATGAATACCGAGTTTAAGATCTAATAAGTATTTTATGCTAGAACCGAACCAAATCCTTTTTGTTCGGGTTTGGTTTGGTTCTTCGGTTTTGGTTTTTTGTCCAGCCCTAACTTTTAGGATAGCTTATTGATCATTTCTAACTCTCTTTTGTCCTAGACTGTGTTTTCTATTTCAAACTGTCATGTCATCTTCTTCATTGTTCTCTTCCCATCATTTCTCTTTAGATCTCTGCTACTTTCTGGTAAGATTTTAGTAAGGAATGCAATCTCTTTAAGCAGAACAACACTGAAGGCACAATGATTCAAGATAGAACTGATTTAGATTCGTATCTATTACTGACATGGATCACGTAAATGCAGGGAAGCTTGATTGGATTGCTGGAGAGTTGCTGCTTTACTCGAAGTTTATTACTACAATACCCAGAAGAGAAGTTATCAAAGAGTTAGTTCTATGTAGGAATATCAAGTATGCCAAAAGAAACAAACAATCATAGATTTGTTTCCTCTTTTACTTTACTTTTGACTTTAATTACTGTTAAGGGTTAAATTATAAAAAAAAAGAAGTTAATCTAACAAGATTTTTTAATACTACTTACTACTATTCTTAAAAAGTTCAATAGCAAAAATGAATTAAACAAAATATTTAAGATAAATTATAATCTTTTTAATAGAAATGTATCATATTTAATTATTGAAGATACTCTTCCCGTTTTTGTTTTAATGCATAATATCACGTAGAATTACTATTTTATCTTTATTTTATATTATTATTTTTAATAATATTTAGTTAAAAAAATTTTGGGAATATTTAATTAAAAAAATTTTGGGAATGTAAAAAAAAAAAAGTAAAAAAAAGGTACAAAAAAATACATTGAAATTTGAAAACATCTATAAAATAAAAAAAAATCTAAAACTCTTTATAAAAAAGAAAGGTAGAGAGTATAAATTTTCAAGTGACAAATATTTTATAAAAAAAAAAAATTAGGATCTCTTGCACGTCTTCTAAGCTTCTAAGCTGAATCTCCACCGTTGGATGAGGTTATTGTAACGGCACACATCAATTAATTAATTTGGTCGGCGCCAAGTGAACCGGTGATAACCGGTGGTTTATAACAGAAGTAGTTGAAATTGTTTACCGATCCAGTCGGTGACCTATCAATCATATACACATAGTAGAACCTCTATAAATTGATACTCGATAAATTAATAATCACGATAAATTAATAATTTCTTCTTGCCCCGATTTGGGACAGTGTAAAAATTAACAAAATTTAATAAAATAATAAGATAATAATTTATTTTGATATTACTTTGTAATTATGGTCCCAATAATATTATAAATTAATAAATATGATATATAAATATATTATATAGGTATATAAGACAACTAGTAAAATAAGATTTTAATATCATTTGTTACTCTATTATCAAATAACAATTAATATTAATTATCATATAAGATAAAAACGTAAAAATAAAGAAATTATAACAAAAAATGGAAACTTAATATTTTATATAATAAATTGAATAATTACATGATGGTGTAGTACAATTTTAAAGAGATCAATATATATTATTTTTCGTAAAACGAATATTTTATGAATTAATTTCATAAATTAATAATTATTAATTTATCGATAAATTAATATCTCATTAAATTAATAAATTTCTGAAGTCCAACATTATTAATTTAACTGTACTCGTTTAAGCACGTCTGTGTTCGCCACACGTTTTATCAAAAGCTAACCTACTCTACGATTTTTCTTTCCCGGCGAAATACGGACGACAAAAATTCTCAGGTGAGTTCTCGTTTCGATTTCATGGTTATCATTGATCGATTGGTGATCTATTTTTCTGCATTGTAAATTCATCTCTTTTCTAGATTTCGCAATCAATTTTAGGTTTTCCGGTGCGGAGTTTTTGCTGGGAAATTCTGGTTTAATTCCGTAGTTTCTCATTTGAGGTCTTTGTAGGATTTTTAATTTCTGTCAATACGTGCGCTTAACACATGGTGGATTGTTCTGTTCATAGGGTTTGTTTAATTTTTTGAGTGATTTTATCATAGTCTACTTTTTTTTGTTCTTTGGTTTCGGATTAGCTCGAATTCTCGCTTGTTGGATTTGTTTGTGGTCTCTTGAATAGCTCAAGTTCTGGCATCCTGGTTTTTTTCGATGATTCCATGAATCACTGATTGCTATCTTATCCGTGACTGTGAGTAGATTTTGATCGTCGTCTTTTTGATTTTTATCTCTCAGGCTTATTTGCTCAGTAAAAAGAAATCAATGGATCAAGAGTCATTTGAGTGTCCCTTTGCTGCTGAAAGCATCCAGAGATGCCCTTTCCTGAGGAACATTAACAAGCCTACCAATTTTTCACTCTCCTCCTTGAGTTTTCCAATTCCTGTAAGTTATTCCCTTACATTAAAACGTCTTAAAAACCTGACATTGTATGAAATTCATCACAGGTGATGACTCTTTTGTGTTCATTTACTTGGATTTTTTCAGGTGCAGGGAGGTAGAGGTCCAATTTTTGAGGATGGTCCTGGATTTGATTCAGCATTCAAGCTCTTCCATGGAAAAGATGGTCTGGTACCACTATCTGGACATTTAAGTTTCGGAGATGATTGTCATCAAGATGAGACTGCTCCTGCACGTGCGCCTCCACAGTTTAATCCTCTTGCAGGAAAAGCAGCAACCATAAGCCTATCATCAGCATTTGGTCCTGAAGGGCCTTTTGGTTTTGGTTCTTTCTCAGAGAAATGGAAGAAGCAACAAAAGAAACCAAAACCTTCCAAAAAACAACAGGTATAACTAAAAAAATACTACTAATCACCAGTTTTTTTATGAGGATCAGCATAGATAAAGAACTCATTGACTTTTCTTCTTACTTACAGTCTGGAGACTCATCTAAACACGAAGCAACTGGAGACGAATGGTTGAAAACTGGGAATTGTCCAATTGCAAAATCTTACAGAGCTGTAAACACTGTTATCCCACTTGTGGCAAAAGCATTACAACCACCACCTGGGATGAAAATAAGATGTCCAGCTCCTATAGTAGCTGCAAGGGCTGCGCTTTCTAAAACCGCTTTAGTAAAAAATCTTCGTCCTCAGCCTTTACCTGAAAAAATGCTTGCAATTGCTCTCATGGGAATGGCTGCAAACGTGCCGCTCGGTGTATGGAGAGAACACACAGTAAAGTTTTCACCATCATGGTTCGTAGCAGTCCACGCTGCTGTACCTTTCATAGCAATGCTCAGGAAATCAGTACTGATGCCAAAGACAGCTATGGTTTTGACCATTGGAGCTTCAATCTTGGGACAGGTCATCGGTTCAAGAGCAGAACGTTACCGTCTCAAAGCAGTAGCTGAGAAGGAGAAATCAGCTCCTGAAACAGCTATTGTTACCGCTGATTCCGGCTTTTCTCTGAGCCATTGTGGTGCAGGGGAGGGAGTGAAGGACGTTTATTACAATGTGAATGTTGTCGGAGAATCGGCTAAATCAACTGGACTCTGTTACTGAGGATGTTCTTCTCAGATGTTACTATGTGAAGATTGGATATTTGTGTGTATGTTGGATTTGTTTATCTATTGAATTGTGTAAAAAACAAAACATTATTGTCTCTTTATCTCTTACATGAGTCCAAATAAAAGGTTAATAATACCTTCGTTGAATATTCCACGATCTGTTTTTGATAAGAGAACTTTACATTATAACTGAAACTTAAGAGATTTATACAAAGCATCCTAACGGCCAAAACAGCCTGGCCTGAGAACATTCGTATCAAAATATACAAAGAAAAAGCTTTCGACCAGAAACAGACGATGGTAATGATTATGATGATGATCATGATGATGATCATGTACATGGATGTCTTCAGTAGCTGCCAACACGTTGCCTTGGTGGTCCTCCAGTGTATCTTCCCTGTGTGCTTCCATAGGTGCCATAGTGTCCCTGTGGCTCACTCATAAGGCTAGGACAGTTTGCAGAACTATGACCATTGTTGCCACATGCGTTACAACTACTAATACCACCAAGAGGTCTCGAACCTGTACCGTACTGATTCCCATATTGACCCATTTGGCTTGAAGGTAATCCAAAGTCTCTGATTCCTGAGCTTCCATTGCCAGAGTTATAAGCATCAAACCTGTAGTTCGAACTCTCAGGCTGTGTCCGGACAGAACATCCATCTCCGGTCCTGAGTTTATCCATCGCATCTAGCATAAACCGGGTATCTGTCGAGTAGTTCAGCTTTTCAGCTTTGACGACTGTTGCTTTAATGCGTTGTTCATCGCTAAATGTTTCTTCTTTGATCTTTAGTTTGAAGATGTACTTGGTAAAACAAATCCTGCGGATGATTTCTGCAAATTTCTCATCATCTTGATGTTCATACTTCACATAATACAGATCTTTAGCAGGCATGCCTATTATCTCTTCTCCAACCTCTTGAAATGCTGTGACCCAAGTTAGACCTGTATGGTCTTGTAACTGAAGCTGTAATATATACCTGTAGTCACATTCATCCACACATTGGTCACACTTCTCGCATCGCCATGTCCCATCTCCGTTATTGGTTACCTTTTTGTTACATGGACGATCACCATTCATGATAGGACAAGCTGTGTAGCAGAAATTTTCAACTTTCATATATAAAATGGTTGCACTTACTGTGATCCAGTCTGGTTTCTCTGAGGTCCCAAGCTTCTCATCTTTTATTTGAGTAATCGTCTTCCGAGAATCTTGTCTTCCACTTCCAGAAAGATCTCGAGATATGGAGATACAAGGCGCGTTTCGCCCTTCTCTCGCAAACCATTCCCGTAGTTCTTTGGCTTCAGGGATGTTTGGCTCTATGAATAGTTGACTTGATCCAATGGTGCTCACTTGCTTCCCGTTAAATTCACTGATCCTGCCTGCTTTCACAATAAGAACCGGGAAAACCCCAGAATCACAAAGATTCTGCAATGTCTGTCCTTCTGTATTGCAGAAATTACCCCACATGGTTACATCAACACTTCGGCTCGACATATCCTTCAACTGAAGTGTCCTTTTCTGTGTTTCAGTTCCATTTTTTCGCATAATCGAAGTTGTTGGACTGATAGAAGACACAATACCAATCACATCAGTGATGCTGTTGCTTTCCATGATTTCAATATCACTTATAACCCGGAAATGGAATCGATTGCGCGGAATGGTAGCATCATCCTCGTAACATTGTTGTATTGTTGATGCATTGTCTAAAACTATTTCATAATCATTGGGAAGATGATTAAAGTTCTTCTGAGCAGGCCGCAAATTTCCCCTTGAGATCAGATAAACATTTCCAACTTCAATCTGGTCAAAAAATTGATCAACCACAGCATTGAAACAAGTCACACGTATTTCTCCACCATCAGCATCGAGGAGATCAAAACTGAATACTTTCCCATCTCCACGCTGATTACTGTACTGTCTAAGTTCTCCTTTGCTCGTAACCCTGACCTTGACGGTCCACCGACTTTGGTATGGGTTAAGAGCAGCAATTGGAATAAACATTGGAGGAGCTTCGTTCCTAGTAACTGGTCCTCTGTTAACATATATAGGTGGTCGTTGAGGCTGGTAAACAGGCTGAGTTGGACGGGGATAAGTGGTTGGAAGAGCCAGAACTTGCTCCTGTCTAGAACCTCCATACCCTGCACCTAGGTTAATGTATGGCCTGGGGGAAGATGTTGTTTCAGGAAAACCAGAACCAGTACCAAACGCTGGTCTTTGAACAACTTGAGGTGAATTGGCTGCACCGTATCTCCCAGTGTCAGAACTGTATGTTGGACGACCACCAACCCATTCCCTCCTAGACTGTTGATCAAAGCCACTTATATTTGGTGAATTTCCAGAAACCATTCCATGCTGATCAACAGCGCCTTGGCTAAGATCATTAGGCTTTACTTGTAAAGGCTTTCCAATGAGATTGAATTTCGCCAAAAGAATCTCCAGATCATTTATAATAACAATCCTGGCATCAGGAGAACTTTTGAGAAAACTTGGTTTCTGATTGTGTACTCTAAAACATAAATCACCACTCTACTCATCTAGGATGCATTGCTGTCTACCGATTATGAATCTAGAGCCTATTGAACATTCACGTTTGTAAACCATATGCTAAGTTCAGAGCCACTTTTTTCACCTACCTTGTTTTAGACTAACATCAAATACTTTTCATTCAAGAGATTCGATTATTCAAAGATCAATTCATAGAAGTTAACTAAGCTCAGCTCTATTCAATTCAGAAAGAAAACAGAGCATAAACACTGCAGAGGCATTACCTTCGATTTTGGATGAGATTGCAGACGAAATGAGTGAGCCTTAAAATCGACCCTACTTGAATTTTCCCTTGTTTTACTAGATCGTTCAAAGAAGTCCCAAGCATTCCTTGTAGAGTATAACTCCCATCGGATAACAACAATCTAAACCTCTCATGCACTTGCTCCTGCTTTTGCTGTGGTTTCTGAAGCTGGCTCTGAACCAGCTTCAAATCCGTCACTTGTAGCACCGGCGTCATTTCTTTCTGAGTCGATACCTCTCCATTCCACAACTTAGTAGCCGCCCCCGCCGTCAAATTCACCGCCATTAGTCCGGTAACCTAAACAAACAATGGATTTCGACCTGTACAAGCTGGGAATCAGCGGGATTCGGTGAGTAAATCAGCCAAATCCAAAAAAGAAAAACCCGGGAAATTGCAGTAAAGTCAAGTTTTCATTGTAGAGAAATTCGAATAACGAGGTAAAGCGAATCTAGAGAGTTGACCTAAAATGGAGAAGCATTATGAGCTCACCGAAAGAGAATTTGGGGATGATCGAGGCAATAAGCGAGTAAATAAGCAGAATCCAGAAAAGAAAAACCTGAGAAATTTGCAGTTTAGTCAATTTTTCCACTGTAGGACAATTCGATTCGAGGAATGATACAGGCGAATCTACTTCGCTGATCTCAATTCGAGAAGCTGTTTGGATTCATCGAAGAAGATTCCGAGATGACTGGTTTGAATTCACTGAAACCAAGAGAATAATTGAAAGGAAATATGTTTTCTGATGAGCCCTATGTGGGAAAATGTCCGAGCTTTATGCGTTTTTTTTAAGAGGAAAATTAAAACACTTTCGGAGTTTGGACTATTTACATAATGTATCCTAATGTTTATAAATTACAATTGCATCCCCTTACCAAGCAAACCCGAATTTTAAATTCAATTACCTCGTTGATAAGATTCAGGTCAATATCGCTTTCTCTAATAATACTATGCTTTAATAATAAGAAAGCCAGAATTGAGGGACTAATAAATAAAAGAGCCGACTTAATGAATAAGTGAGCGGAAGAAAAGTAAAAAGCTTACCGTCGAAGCTTTCCTATGATTTTCAATTGCTGACGTGGAACACTTTGTGGCCCACGATAATTCTCAATTTAAAAAGGTCTAAGCCAGGCCCATTTAAAGGCCCAAATCTCAGATATTACTTTTATGAAAACTTTAGCAGCAGGAGGAGAGCTAAAAGAAAAGCAGAGCTTTCATGGAAGCTAAGCTGATGAAGAAACATTTTACAAAACATTGAATTCATAGAACAAATACACAAGTAGATTAATATTTAAATCCATGGAAAATGTCATATAAATGAAATTATTTTCAAGTAAGTACTCAAAACAAAGTGATGATACAAATAATTGAGAAATCTGAGATTTAAAAAAGCAAAGCAATACCAGCTTCGATTTAACATTGATCATCACAGGTGAATGCAGAGCTTTCCCTCTAAACTACCAGTAGTCTAAGCCACACTGGATAAAACCCTGAAGATAAAAGGAGAAATTTCAGATTTTTCAACTAAAACTTTACTAGAACGATCCAGTTTAGACGTAGCTATCATATGATAAGGCTCAACATAAGACGAATTTGAGTAATTCACCTGGTTCTCGACGATTTTGACTTAGTAAATCTCATCATCAGGGATCTCAGGTGTCAAGAATTTCATAGGATCTTTGCTGATTTCTTCATAGTTTATTCTTGGTTTCACTCTATCAGGAACAGGTTCTAGTGGAATAATGCTGTCTCCATCAATAACTCCATCTATTAACCCGTACTCAACAGCTTCAATAGGAGACATGTACCGGTCTCTGTCTATATCTTTCAGAACTTGTTCAAAAGATCGGTTACTACAGCCTGCAATAATGCTGGTAACATTGTTCTTGTTATGCATAACTTCTCTAGCTTGGATCTCAACATCTATAGCTTGACCACTTGCACCTCCAAGAGGTTGATGAATCATTATCCGAGTGTTGGGCATAGCAAAACGCTTGCCTTTAGTTCCAGCACCGAGAATTATCGAAGCAGTTGATGCAGCAATGCCAAGCGCAATTGTTGAAACATCAGCTCTCACAAGTTGCACCACATCGTATATAGCCATGGTTGCACTAAGCAGAAAGGAAACATGAGTTAAGATCTAATCTAAAGAGAAACAAAGCTCAATCAGAGATCAAACATGAACTTAATCTAATATAAGCCTACAAGACCAGATAAGTAACATCAGCAGATCAGCTGAGAGAATTTAGATTATCAATACAAGACCGAGTATATGAACAATGCCATCGAAATACAGTTCTTGATCAAAATTGAGCAACTACGGTAGTACTTTGAAGCAATTGCATATACTACTTGCGCATACAAACATTCACAACACTGAATTTCACTTCCCAACTAAAACCCTAACCTGAAATTTGGATTTCTAAGCAGGACGATTAAGATTGAATTTGTTACCACCATAGCAGAGGCCTAGATGAAAAGGAAGAAGCGAATTTGGGACAAACCTGAGTGAACCGCCAGGGGAATTTATAAAGAGTTTGATATCTTTCTTAGGGTCTTTAGCATCTAATAGAAGCAACTGACTCATGATGGCATCCGCGACAAAATCATCGATACCGCTACCAAGAAAGACGATTCGCTCTCTAAGGAGAAGACCCATGACGTCTGACTCAGCTCCACGGATAGCAGACTCTTGTGTCTGAGATGACTCAATTGAGGCATTGGAGAATCTCACCGGAGACGGTGAAGCTCTTAGGGTTGGTGGAATTAGTTTAGTGGGGTTGAGGTAGAGATTATTGGGTTTGAAAAGAGAAGAACAAGAAGAAGAAGACGAAGGGGAACACGAGGAAGAAGAAGAAAGACCGAGTCTAGTTGAAACTAGAGAGGGTTTCAGAGACGATGAGAGAGATAGGGTTCCCATGGCTGAAGCGAAGAAATTGGGGCAAAAGACTGAGAGATAGCAAATAAAACTTCGGAAGAAGAAAGAAACACGCGACTAAAGGACCCGATTACACGTGGGTCGGGTTATTATCTCGAATCGGGTTATTATAATTCCCAACATATTTGGGCCAAGGCTTTTATATAATACCGGTTCAAATTTAGCAAACCCAATCAAATCAGCTAAACCGGGTTTAAATTAAGTTATTCTGATATTATCTACAGCCGTTTGTAATAGAGTAAATTTCTTAGATGCCCCAATGTCTTAACTGAAAATCCAGTTTGCCCAACTCAAATAAACAATTATTTATTAAATTATCATTAATTCCGAAAATGAGGAAATCACCAAAAGCCCTTGTGTTTTTAAAAGAATTACACCTCAAACCTGGGTAATATCCACCCGATCCGGTTTCCCGTGGATAGATCCACTTTCATTTTCTTTTTTAATTTTTTTTCTGCAGAAATTAATTTATATTACATTTAAATAATAAAAACGATTAAAAAAAAGAAACTTAACATTAAATACGAGAAATACCCCATTAAATATTGATAAACCTAACACAAACGGTTCGTTTCTCCCCAGATTTGAATTTTGAGAAGATTTGAGAGCAATTTTCACCAAGATTTACGAATTTCACCCAGAATTTGAAGTTCCCAAATCTCCCAAGAATTTCGAGTTAGTTTTCTCCATTTGCGCGACTTACGGATTTTCGGAGTTCTGAACCCTAAGCCCCTCGATTCCACCCGATTTCTCTCTAGGTTTGGCACTCGTTCTCTATTTCTTATCTTTGCCCATATTTTTTGGATAGAATTCGCAATTGGAAGTTTTGAAATCATCACAAGTGACTTTACGGCACTCCGCGTTTTACTGAACCACCCCTGAACCACTTTAGTTTTTCCAATTTGAGTTATGTGTTGGGTATTTGTGGTCGGTTTTTTGTTTATGTATGATGAACTTCAGGTTTCTTAAGCATATATAATTGTTGTGTATGTATATGTAATTGGTTTGCATTAGTACTCATATAGTACAAAACGATGGTAAAAACAAGAGGATCGAAGAAACGTCCGAGAGGGAAAGCTGGAACTTCGAAACGGGGAGAACAAGTTGTCCCTCCTGAAGAGAGAAGTGAAGAAATCCGCGAGGAGCAGGTTAATGGAACCGAGACTGGCAACAACAACAACGTGTGGAGAACAGGAGACGTCGTGGTAAGACGTGTATAACTTGGTAAAAATCGGGTTGGTGATGTTTGGAAAACTTGTATAATTGAATTGGTGTTGTATTTGTTACAGTTCTCAGGGGAGGGGGAACCGGGAAGAAAGTTAAAAATGTGTTTCTCTTCTAAGGAATACAATAAGAAGGTAAAAATATCTACTAGGTGGCATATCCAGGAGACGTTGACAGTGCTAGAAAGAGTGTTGAGTCCAACGGAGTTGGGATGGTTCCAAGAGCATCCTCAGTTTAGGCACATACTCCACATGCCTCGGGTGAAAAACCACAAGGTTATGGGCATGTGGATGCTTCTTCTTCGGTGCGTGTCAACGGGAAAGCAAAAGGAAGCTTGGTTTATTGTGAACGGAGTTCCAATCCGTTATGGTATAGTAGAACATGCATTGTTATCCGGACTTGATTGTCGGAACTATCCGCCTGGATATATGGAGATGGGAACTTTGGAATTTGCGAATAGGCATTTCAAGGGCTTAAAGTCAATCCGCATACAAGACGTGAAGGAGAAGCTGCTGGGAATGGGTTGGTCACGTGATAATGAAAAGCTGAAAATGGCGGTCTTGTATTTCCTAGGAAACATTCTGATAGGTCAGACAAAGATGGGAGAAGACGCCTCACCCGTGCATCCGTTCTTCATCAAAGCTGTAGGTGATTTGGAACTGTGCAGGACATTTCTATGGGGACGACTGTCGTTCGATCACATGCTTGGAGAGATTGCACATACGATGAAATGGTTTAAGGGGATCGTGAACGAGGGTGCATTGTGGCCTATTCCAGGATTCGTTATTCCTATGGAGGTAT
>KE151758.1:25541-59412 GCA_000411095.1 Aethionema arabicum | reverse complement strand
AAAACTCAGAGTAATAAATCGACAACCAGGTTCAGAAATCTACTGAAATCAAGTCGGAAAGGGAAATTTGAAACTTAAAACTAAATCTTACTAAGACTAAGTTTAAAAGTTCAGAACTTTTACCTTTTGTTTGTGTTCTCTCAGATCCGGAACTAAGCTAGCTGATGAAATCCTCTGCATGCAAGAAGGAAGGAAGCTAGAAGTTAGATCTAAAGGAAACAAACGAAGACGAGAGGTAAGTATCAAAAGTTGAAAGAATTCTTGAAACTTACCATGATTTCTTGCAGATTTCTGGACACAAAGCTTCAATCTTCAAGGATCTTGAAAAGAGAAGCAGAAAAGAAACGAGAATCAAGATGAGATGAGAAAGAACAAGCATCTCACAAGATTCGCACTAGAGAGAAAAGGAGGAAGCTAGGGTTATTTGCTTCAGACATTAAACGAAAAAGGTGGAGATTTGAAACGTTTTTGTCGTTTCATCGTCTAAGGCATAAGTGGGCTTCCTCAGTCTTATGGGCTTCGTCAAAGAATTAAAGAAATCAGGCCCATATGCAGTCAGAAAACGTCACCGTTTAGAAGTCACGAGGTTTAAAAGGAAAACAGATACTGTTGAATCTGTTACTCTGTTTTTTTACCTATTTTTGATCTTCTTCTTCGTGAGTTGTGAGAGATTGTTCTTGAGCGATTTTCTTCTCCATTCTTTGCACCTGTAAAACACTTTAAGCTTTAGTGATACTTTGGGGACACAATTTCCCCACGAGACGTACCGGTTGGCATACCGGAAACTCGTTAAATCGGACGTGTGAAGTGTTTGTGAATCGAACCTCGAATTGAAGACCTTGGGTTGTTCTTGAGCTGGTAAGAATAGGCATTCTCCGTTTACAATTACAATTCCACAAATAATTATATTAGTAATATCACTAAATTAGAGGGTTTGTTTTGACTTTATTGTGATCTTAATATGGTTATTTTCTAGCTATACACTCTTAAATCAATCATATATGATTTATCTTATTACATATTATTATTATCATGATTAGATTAAAATTCACAATAAATAAACTATCAATTTATTTTTCTATCACATGGAGTAGAAGACGATTCTATTAATAAAATACAAAATGTAGAAATAAAATATCGTCGTTCCAAAACAATATACTTTTAAAAACAGAAAGGGGGAACTACAAGTAAAAATCAAATTATAAGATGGAAATAATTTTTCAAACTATTTTCCAAAAGAAAATATAAAAAATAAAAGGAAATTCAATTAAATATATATTATATAAAAACATATAACAATTTTAAAAGCATATATTTTCTTCTTATTTTTTCATCAATTTATTGTTTCTTATTTTGTCTCAACAATAGTTAAATTATTTAATTCATATAATCTGGTTGTACATTCGTAANCATATAATCTGGTTGTACATTCGTAATCATCTTTTTTTTTTCACAACTCGTAATCATCTACGAACATATTATTTCTTTTATTTATTTATAAAAAAAATAAAAAAATATAATTATTAGTTATTTTGTTAAATCTAAAAGACGTAGATAAAAATTGTTACAAAAACTCAATCATGAATAAACAAAAAGTTCGAAAAAGAAGAATAAATTAAATAAAATCATTATTGAGAGAATTAGTTAAATGCACTTTGGAAGAGGTATTTTAGGTATATACACATTTGTAGTTTATTTTTTTGTTTTATACACTTGCTTATAACATCTTATAACATCGTATAACATCTTATATTAGTAAATAATAAATATAATATCTCATAAATTTTGTTATAAGAAAGTATATGATACCTTATAACATCTTATAACACAATTGGGTGTATAAAACAAAAATAAGGTGTGTGAAAGTATAATTCACACAAATTCTCATCATTATTTATACATTTTAATAATTGGTGAAAGTAATTTACTCAAATAAATTTAAATTTATATATAAAAAATAATAATTCATGCAACAAAAAATTAAACTTTAAATACATATGTTAACTTGAATTTAAATTTTAAATCTTAATTTAAATGGCAACTTAAATTAAAATTTTAAATCTAGCCATGTTGTGATTGTGAATTTGTTGTCTTGTAACGATATTGTCAATTAATATATAAAGGAAAAAAAATTATATATATAATGAAATCTAAATATTAATATTCAATGTCAAATTCAATGGTGTTGTCTTCCCTCCCACTAAGCACACATTGCATCTTCAAGAATCAAGACTCGTTTACCTTCAACTCTTAATTTTGTCTTTCTCTAAAATTTCCTTGCTAATTAATTCATTTTCAATTTCAATTGTTTTTATCTTTTATTCATCTCCTTTTTTTTAACTAAGATTCATCTTTTATTCATCTTCTAAAGGCACAATCTGTTGATACAATTATTAATTTCCTTTTTTTCTACTCTTAAAAATTCCTCTCTGTTTTTTTTCCTTCACGAGCCCACATGCTTCTTCCTCGTGTTGTCTGATCTCAAATCAGATCACAACACAACACAAAACACCAATCTCTCTCTCTCTCTCCTCTTCTCTTTACTCCTCTCTCTCTCCTCTCTTTTGGGGAACAAAGAACAAGAACAAGAACAGAGAAAAATACAACAAAAAAAATGAAGAAAACCCCAATCTTGATGATACAGTAAGCCATTGTTCACTTTCTTGCACAGAAAGTTAAAACCCCACAAAAAAAAAGGTTAATTTCTTTCATAAATCCTTCAATTTCATTAATTTGGACCCACAATTTCATTAAAATTTCATTCATCTTTCCTTTGACTTTTACTAATCTCAAAAATCCAAACTTTAAATCTCCAGATTGATCCCAATTTCTGTGATCTTGTAACAATGGAAGCCATTGATATCTCCAAGTACCAACACAGTCCAACACACAAAGCAGTTATATCCAAAGACTACATTAATCTCAAATCAATACTCTCAAATCTCCCAAAGCTTCTAGATCCATCACAGATTAAAACAGAATCAGATTCTTTATCTGAAGAATCAAAATCTGAACTTATCTCCTCAATAATCGACACAAGAGACGTCCCAAACAGAGACACACCTCTTCATCTAGCCGTTAAACTCAAAGATCCAAAATCCACAGAAATGTTAATGGAAGCTGGAGCTGATTGGACATTACAGAACAAAAATGGCTGGAATTCATTACAAGAAGCTGTTTGCAATAAACAAGAACAAATCGCAACGATAATCGTTAAACATTATCAACCATTAGCTTGGGCTAAATGGTGCAGAAGATTACCTCGTTTGATCTCAACGATGAAAAAAATGAAAGATTTTTACTTAGAAATAAATTTTCATTTCGAAAGTTCTGTTGTTCCTTTTATCTCAAAAGTTGCTCCTTCTGATACTTATAAAGTTTGGAAAATTGGATCAAATCTTAGAGCTGATATGACAATGGCTGGTTTTGATGGTTTCAAGATTCAAAGATCAGAACAAAGTATACTTTTTCTTGGTAATGGATCTGAAGATGGTACAATTCTTCCAGGCTCACTTCTAATGGTGTCACATAAAGATAAAGAAGTGATGAATGCTTTAGATGGAGCTTCAAGTATGGCGTCAGAAGAAGATGTTAAAAAGGAAGTAGCAGCAATGTGTAAAAGTAATGTTTTTAGACCTGGAATTGATGTTACAGAAGCTGTTTTGTTTCCTCAGATGAATTGGAGAAGACAAGAGAAGAATGAAATGATTGGAGATTGGAAAACTAAGGTTTATGAAATGCATAATGTTGTTGTTAGCATCAAATCTAGACAAATGAAGAACTGTGTTCAAGAAGATGAAGAAGAAGATGATGATTTTTTAACAGATGAAGAACATAAACAGTTTCAAGCTGCACTTAAACTTGATTTACCAGAGTTTCTTGATCAAGAACATGGTTTGATTGATCAAGAAAATGGTTTGATTGATCAAGAAACTCGATTTTCGGGGAAAAAGAAGAAGGGATGGTTAGGGAATTGGAGAAGAAAAGAGAGTAAATTAGAGAGTAATGAAATTGAAAATGTTGTTGTTGTTGGTGGGAGAAGCTCTGTGTGTGTGAATGAGAAAGTGAGTGATTTGTTTGGGGATTGTAATGAGATAAAAGCAGGGAGATATTCAGTAGATGAACAGAGGAAAGTGAGAACAATTTCGAGTAAAATTCAAAAGGAGACAGAGCAAGAAAGTGAGTATAAGAAAGGGTTAAGACCTGTGCTTTGGTTATGTCCGAATTTTCCATTGCAGACTGAAGAATTGCTTCCGTTGCTTGATATTCTTGCGAATAAGGTTAAAGCAATAAGACGGTTAAGAGATCTTCTTACTACAAAACTTCCTTTGGGGACGTTTCCGGTTAAGGTATGTGGTTTAATGTTATGTGAAAGTTAAATTTAATGTTGTTTAAGATTGTATTTTTAGTGAATTTTGTCGTTAGAAACAACAGCTAAGGTTATTATAGAGAATATGAAAGATATAGAATGAGGATAGGAAAGATATATAAATATAAAATTGATTTGGTGAATATTAAATTTGTAAAACTATAATGTAATATAACGATTATGATATTTTAAATCGTGAATTATTTTTCGTTGGCGAAAAAACTCATCGAATATCATTTTTAAACTTTCTTAGAAAACTAAAGTTTGACGATATAAAGATATCGAGAATATGGAATATAAATACACAATCAGTGGCGGAGCCAAAAAAATTTGTTAGGGGGTCATAACTCTTTTTCGAAGAAAATATTGAACAATTTTAAACTTACGAGTCAATTACAAAAATCGGTTAAAATTTACGTTATAATTTTTTCCCAAAATAGCTCCGCCAGTGTATACAATATAAATTTTCGGTTTAGTTTATTTAGCCAAAAAAAATCTCATAGATTTGAAATTACAAAAAAAAAATCTATTTTTCTTTTTTTTTGACAAAAACTTTCAATTTTATCATAAAACTCGTAACACTAAAACATTTCAACTTTATTGGTTTATAATCTTAAATAATTTTTAGATTGTTTAATTCACCCATTTATTTGAATTGGTTCTAACAAACTAAACTTATGTTATGCAGGTTGCTATACCAGTAGTACCAACAATAAAAGTGATCGTTACATTTACAAAATTTGAAGAACTTGAGCCTTTAGATGAATTCAAGACACCTCTTTCAAGCCCTAACGCTTCTGGGTACGAGAGTCCAGCATCAGTAGATTTCTCTAGCTCATCATCTTCGTGGTTTCGTAGATCAAAGTCAAGCAAAGATGGTTCAAGTGGTAAATCGAAAGCTATACAAGACCCATTTGCTATACCTACAGGATATGCTTGGGTAAGTCTTGAAGCAAAGAAAAAGAAACAAGAGAAACATAAAAGCAAGAAAGGTAAAAAAACAGAACAAGTGAACTGATTAATTTGAACAGAACAAGTGAACTAATTAATTTGAAAGAAAGAGTTTTGCTTTATTTTTGGGATTTGAAGCAGAGAAAGAAAATGGTTTTTGTAAGTGTATGATTTTTCTGATGTTTATTTCATTCTTTTGTCTTGATTTTGTAACATAAAGACAGATATTACTGTGTTTCATTTGAAGTCGTGTCTGATAAATTTATTGCCGGTGTTTTCATTACCGAATCTAGGTGCCTAGGGAAACGGGGACGAAATAAATTATTAGTGAGAAACCATTAGATCAATTTTGTTCAAAACATCAAAATTATATTTTTTTTTCTTTAAATCAAAGTTTGACTTTTTCTTCAACAAATTTTGATTTTTTTTTCCAAATCAGGGTATGTTTTTTTTTTCTTATAGGAAATCAAAATTTGATTTTTTTTTTTTTCTCTATCAAAATTTGATTTAAGAAACTAATGAATTTTGATTCAAGTCTAGTTACTACCTGATATCCATAGATCTTGAGTTTAAAATCTAGTAGGTATTTTTCGTCGGAACCAAACTAATTTTTTTTTGTTGGTTCGGTTTCATTCTTTCGTTTCGTTTTTTATGTTTCGTTTTTTATGTTTCGTTTTTTATATTCAACCTTACTTCTCAAAGAGAATCCAATCCACATAAAATCTTGTGGGTGTTTAGACCCTTGCATCCTTGAAAAATTTATATATAATTTTAATGAATTTTGGTTAATGATCCACTAAAATATAGCTAGTGCTCTCATTTTTTTCATTTGCTTTTGTAATTAACAAAAAAATTTATATATAATAACAAAATGATTTTAAGGATCGATGATATCATTAATTTAAATTTAGTGATGGAGATTGTGTTTTCATCCAAATAATGATGTCATCAACATAACAAATGATATAGATTAAAACTTAAATGATGCAGTTGATACTATTTTTCGATTAGTAAATACTTAAAATGAATAATTAAAATTTATTTTGAATTAAAATCTAACAATTGAGATTGTGTTTAAGTAATCACTTAAAATTAAGGGTGTAAACTAAAACTCAAAAAATATCGATGGTAACATTTTTTCGTAGAAGACCTACTTAAAATTAATGATTTAGATTTGTTTTCAATTTGAATACAATGGTTGAGATTATGTTAAATATCTCATTTAAATTATTGGTCTGAAATTAAAACTAAAAAAATATGATTAATAATACATTTTTGTTAAATATCTACTTAAAATCAATGGTTTATTTCCAATTTAAATTTAACTATCAAAACTGTAATTAAATAACTATTTAAAATTAAGTTTAGATAAAAACTCAGAATATGTGATTGATTACATGTTTTCGATAAGCACCTACTTCAAATTAGTGGTGAAAATTAATTTAGATTTGGTTTTCTTCCATAATCTAAATTTTTATTTCTTTTTTCTTTAAAGTCTGATGTAGTAAAAATTCTTTTGTTAACACAAATGTAGTAAAACATTTTTTTTAAACGGTAGTGAAACATTTATTTTGGTTCTTTCGTTAGTGCTTTCTCTATCAAATTTGCAAGCTGTTTTAAAAACTCCAACTGGACCGAGGGGTTCGACCGGCTGAACCACGAACCACCACTAATTCGGTCCGGTTAATTACACTGCCGCCAAACCGGTCTAATGGTCTCAAAATCGAGAGAAAACCTCTTTTCTCGTCTTCTCTGGAGACGATCTGAAGTTAGCGAGCTTCGACAAGAAGAAGAAGGTAATCCTATGAATACACCTACTTTTAAATGCTTCTTCCATTTTCATCTGCGACATTGTTTATCTCTTAATTGAATCTCTGCATCGTCATCTTCTTATCAATTTTGATTCTCTACAGACGAATCCATTACAGGTCGATCAAAATTTCGTCCTCCGAATGAAGATTCTTATATTGTTAATGCTTCTCTGCTACTCGTTTGTCTCCTCTTCCGGAGAGACGACTATTCACACCAACAATTGGGCAGTATTGGTCTGCACTTCTCGCTTCTGGTAAAATCTATAGTTCTTTTGTTATTCCTATGATTTAGCAGTTCCATGTATGCGCTGCTATTGATTCATTTCATGCTTCTTCTGTGAACCAGTTGGTTTTCGAACTTAATTATGGTAACATGTTTACTTCTCGGTTTGTAATGGCCATAATTAGCACACCAATTGAGTTTTTCTATCAACTGAGTCACGAACAGCGACAATAGCAATAAATTTGATTGGTTTTGGAGTCAAATTCTTATTCCCATACTCTCTAGACCTTCGAATATGGAACCATGAGATCCATCCAGATTTTTTCATCGGAGATGAGCGCTAACTGCTATATATCTATATCATAAAATTGGTGTATTCTTGGTTAGCGATGCCAACTGGCTAATAATCTGTATTTGTTACTCTGGTTAACAAGCATTGAGCTTGTTCCTTAAGGCTCCTGAAAACTGGTGGTCATCATTTGTAATTGGTGCCTTTTCTCTGAACAACCATTTTTATACTGAATTACCATTTATGCTTTTCTGACTATGTCTGATCCAAAGACCTTGTAAGAGGAGCTAGGCTGATTGATTAACTTGTTTCAGCTATCAAAAGTACTTCTATGTGAATGAGGTGACAAGTCTATGTTATACTAATTTTTGTGTTATTGTTGTTTCTCAGGTTTAATTACCGGCACATGGCAAATACTTTGTCTCTGTATAGGTAAAAGCTCAATTATATCCCTTACTAGTACTTGTATGTTTGAATAGCCATTCATAGGGTAAACCTCTTCACATATCATTTCTTACCTTCATTTCTGTTTACTTGGTGTTTTTAGGACAGTTAAAAGACTTGGAATACCGGATGAAAGGATCATTCTAATGCTGGCAGATGATATGGCCTGTAATGCTAGAAATGAATATCCTGCTCAAGTCTTTAACAATGAAAACCATAAACTTAATCTGTATGGAGATAATGTTGAGGTAGACTTCTGGGAAGCATACTTTTCCAAGGATTTAGCATAAATAAAGTAGTGAGGGATCTCCCTTGTAGGTATATTAGAAACATCTGCATCTTAGCCTTCATACTTGTAGGTGATGATCATTGCGTTGCCATGTGACATATGTCACACGATTCTTTTCTGAGTTTACCTCAGGATTGCTCCCAGCCCATATACTCTGCACTTTTGCTGAGAAAATAGCTGATTGTATAAAATCATTTTTTATGCAGGTAGATTATCGTGGGTATGAGGTAACAGTTGAAAACTTCTTACGAGTTTTGACTGGGCGTCATGAGAATGCTGTTCCAAGGTCAAAGCGTCTCCTCAGTGATGAGGGTAGCCATATTCTACTGTACATGACTGGGCATGGAGGTGATGAATTTCTTAAATTTCAAGATGCAGAAGAACTCCAGAGTCACGATTTAGCAGATGCTGTTAAACAAATGAAAGAGAAGCGTAGGTCAGTTTCACATTTATGGTATTAGTTAAATCATATGCTACTTATGTATCTTTTGCATTCCTTACTTCACTGTCTTCAATTTTTTTTCAAATAATCTTAGCTTGTCCTGCATATTCATTTTCCATGCGCAATTTCCTGGAAGAAAATTCTTTATTCATATGTTGTCTCAGCTGAATTCAGTATTGACAAACTAATGGCATTATTTGACTAGCCTAGATTCAAGGAGCTGCTGATAATGGTTGACACTTGCCAAGCTGCCACTCTATTTAACCAGGTACATTGTAGTGTAACTCCTTCAGGGTAAATTTCCTATTTACTTCTCAGTGAACGTTTTTATAAGCCAAAATTTTGCGTTTTCTTTGCCTTGTGGAGTTTATTGTGGGCGTCCATAGTAACTTTACGGCTTGCTCTTAGAAGATACTCAAGTTGATGCTTTGCAATGTATGGAAGTTGGCATCTATCATTTGGCTTTTTTTTTCTTATTTCATTAATATTGTGAAGCAATTGTTTTTGTAGCTTCAATCTCCTGGTGTTTTGGCCATTGGTAGCAGTCTTAAAGGAGAGAACTCATATTCACATCACTTGGACTCAGATGTAAGTTCCTCCACTATTTCATGAATGTAAATTACCACTACGATATTAGGGGGGCAATTATTCTTCGAAAAAAAACATCACATAGATGGGATTGTTTCTTCTTATGATCGTGTTATTAGATCTCCAGTTCTAATGTAGTTTTTCCTTCAGATTGGTGTATCGGTTGTAGATCGTTTTACTTTCTACACTCTTGCATTCTTTGAGAGGCTCAATATCTATGACAATGCATCACTTAACAGGTACAGTTACTATTGAACTCTTGTCATCAATATTCTGCTAACATTTGTATGTTATTTCTCAACACTTTTAATACTGGTGTTGTGATT
This sequence comes from Aethionema arabicum, assembly GCA_000411095.1. Taxonomy (NCBI): domain Eukaryota; kingdom Viridiplantae; phylum Streptophyta; class Magnoliopsida; order Brassicales; family Brassicaceae; genus Aethionema; species Aethionema arabicum. Next base: position 49,680 of record KE151758.1, on the reverse strand, counting down.
GTCGATTTGACTAAGGATTGTGATTGAATAATTGGATGTGTGACTAAACCTTGTAGTTGTCTGAAATGAAACGCGTTGAACTATCTGGTAAAATTTTAGTATCTTTATTGTGCAGGATCTTTGAAATTTGAATATCTTTAATGATGTTTTGATTGTCGAATTGACTAAGGATAGCGATTAAATAGTTGAATGTGTGACTAAACCATTTGGTTGTCTGAAATTAAAGTCCTTGAACTGTCTGGCCTAGTTTTGGTATTTTACTTGGGCAACCATGTTTAACATGTTAATGATGTATCTCTCTCTCTCTGAATTTCGTTACCTATAGATTCTGCTGACCAATGTTAAAATGTAATGCCTTCTTAAACAAAACTGTATAAAGCTACAAAAGTTTGTTCACCTCCCTGGTATTGTGCAGTTTGTTTAGGTCGTATGATCCAAGACTGTTAATGTCTACTGCTTACTATCGGACTGATCTTTACCAACCAAATCTGATGAAGGTAGGCGGAAATTGATTCTGCAATGTTATAATTGATTTACTCTCATCTTAAAATCCTCTGCAGTTGCAACAATTCAAAACATAAGTAATCTTAGTTTAGTTTCTTGTCATATGCGACATGAACAGTGTGGGCTTGATTGTGATGATGAACTTGGTTCTTCTATTTATATTTGTTTTGTTTTCAGTAAGCTATGTTTATTACTCATTCTTTGATTTACATACTATCGGTATTAGGTGCCGGTCACAAACTTCTTTGGTTCAGTTATGGAAACCATTCATACTGATTCTGCTTACAAAGCCATCTCAAATCGAATCTTCAATTCCGACAAACCGCTCCATCAACCTTCGGAGCATGGTGAAGCACTTCAGAATGCCAACGACGAGTTGAAAACCGAGGTTCCTATCTATACTTCCTTCACTGAGTTTATCATAAGGTGGAATCATGCGAAAATATCCAAACATTGAAAGACTAATTGCAAAAAATATTAGTACTCAACTGTGTATTTGAGCTTTGCGCATGATTTTGCTATTCTCTTTTTCGCTTGTGTTCATCCTGAATAACGACAATGAGAGCTTGTATTTGGTTGTTGCAGAAACAACAATGCCCTTACACAGAGATGCGGACAAACTTCCAAAAGAAACTGCAGAAGCTTGAAGATGTGGACACGGTGGTTAACGTCGGCATAGCAGTGATGATTCTCACTGTAATTGTATCTTCATCATTGCTACGGTGAGATCTCTAAGAACAGCTCTTTATAGCTGTGACTAGGGACTGGTCTGTTTAGAGACTTGAACTTGCTCGTCATATTCTCTTTTCCTACACATCATGTGGTCATCATGTTATAAACGGTCGTAACTATTGAACTTCAGTTTAAGGTTAAGTTTGACTAGGTAATGTTAAATGGTTTTTTTTTTTGGTTTACATTAGTGTACTTCTTTCACCAATTTCTCATGTAAGACACTAAAATCGTAAATCCTCTTGTTCATTTATTGAAGCTTGATCAGTTTTGGTATGTTTTATTTGTGTTTACATTGCAGGGTGAACGATGAACGAAAAAACTATTGCTTCTTGAGTTTGTCTACGATCTACACATGATATCTTACCGAAATCTTGGTTTAGCAAACCAAGAACATGTAATCCAAATACAGGTAGGACCTATATGAGAATATTTTAAATTTGATCTATGATAAATGATTCAAAAGAGACATTATTTTGAAGCAAATTCAAAAAATTGACAATTTATAGTTTGAAGACTGATCTTTTGTGTTATTTAGAACACTGATTTATGAAAACAAATGTACAATTATAAGGAATTACTGATATAATTGTAGAAATATGTTATTTAGAACACTGATTTTTGAAAAACAAAATCAGTTTTTTCATAAATCAGTGTTATAAATAACATATTTCTACAATTATATCAGTAATTTCCTTATATCTACGTATAGCCTATAAGTCTCTCTTTTTCTAACCGAAAGATCTTTGAACCAAAACATACGCTAGCTAGTCCCCGGAACTTACCATTGTCATAAACTCTGCAACAGTTAGAGAAACAATGGCACCTATATCACTAACTTGGGTGATGAGCAGTGAGCTACCATGCTTACTGAATGAGGCTAATCTGAGGGTCAAAGTCAACATAACCGACGTCAAATAGACAGAGGCCTTCTGGTGGTGCTGGAGGAGCTGTAGCTCGTCTACATGAAGCCTCCAACAGTTTTAGCAGTGCATCATCTTCCGCACCAGCAGCAGCTTCACGAATTGATGTTGCTACAAGAACACGAACCATCTTTCGCAGAAAACGGTTAGCAACAAGCTCAATACACATCACTCTTCTTCCTTCTGTATAATCAGAACACGGCAATGTTATCTCAGCTGCTCGTGCCTGATACATGAAACATTCTGTAGGAGGACCTTCGTTTCTTGCAGCTTTTGTGTCTCGTGCAAACATCTTGTACGATAATAACTTGCCTTGAAGCTGCTGTAAAAGTTGATCAACTTTTGTTACACTGAAGTCACTTGGCTTTTCTACTTCTTCAACTTCAGCTTCAGGTTCGTCATCTTCACCTAAATTTAGTTCTTCAGTATTCTCTTCACTTAAAAGCTCATTTCTTTGCTCAGGGGTTAAGTTTTCTAATGGCTCTGCATCATCCAAGGGAAATAGATACAAGTAACGTCTCCATTTTGCAGAGAAATTTGGGTGAAATGCTCGGGAAACTTTAGAGATTGACACAACTCTAAGTGTTCCAGAAGCATTTTTATTGATAGCATCTGCAATTTGAATGGTTTCGACATCTTTTCTCCAGGTATAAAAGGCACAAACTTGATTAAGAGCAGAGACTCCTTTATCAGTTCTACCAGCAACAAGTACTCTACCTTCTAGAGGTTTAGATTTGTTTTTGAGAAGTTGAGCTTTCTTTTCGTCAACAAATCCACCGAGAGACTTCTCTATTACAGCTTGAACAGTGTGAAGATCGGGCTGTCTCTGCCATCCATCAAAACCGGCTCCAGAGTATGAAACAACTATTTTAAATGTTACTCTCGCCCACCTCCCTGACTTGGCTTCCATTTTTGCAGAATTCTCCGATTCAGCTTCAGAAGGGATTTCTAGGGTTTGCGTTGCTAATTTCTTGGGCTCAAACAAATCCGCGACTGAAACGTTACCTTCCACAGCATTGGCGTAGAAATCAAGGACAGGCTGCCAATGCTTATCATACATAAACCGGAAGCTCTCTCTGGCGTTCCAACGAGCTTTTCTGCAAGCATCGGTGTGGTGGTAATGGTGGTAAACTCTACTCCCCATTGTCGCAGACCTGAGCTTAACCTAGCCGGCGCAACGACGCTTATGTCTCTCTCTAGAAGAAATAGTTTAGTTTTGAGATACTGGTTAACACTAAACCGGTTTGTTTGTAATTTTGCTGGATGAAACCGGACTCGAATTGCGGTTCGACCGGTTTGTTATAAATTGCAATCGGCCTCCTTTTCTGATGCTGGCGAGTGCCGAGGTTGCAGTACGTTAATTACAACGGTCAAAGCTGAAGAACTATACCATGAACAGGTTCGCTATTCGTCTCTCATCATCCTCCATTTTCATTATTTTGCTTTGCTTCTTATACGTTTTTTTTTTCTGATTAGATCTCTGGTTTTTAGTCGATTCGTGCGATGATTCGATTAATGAGCTCGAAAGTGAACTTTCTTTTTAGATTTTGTTGATTGATTAATAGAGTTTAAATTTTAGGGTTTATAAGTATGGCAACTTTCGCGATTAATTAATTGATGTAGAACTTCTACGTTTTGTCGGTGATAATGTTTCTGATGTCGATCAATTTCAGCTTAATTTTTAGCTGTATAACATTTGGTATCATCTGTATTGTTATCGAGTATTTTACTTTTAAAGTTTAATTTCGTTTTTATTTATTTATAAACCAGCTTCCTTGGATAGTGGATAGATATATATATATATGATGCCTGTCTCACTTGATACTCCATGCTCTGTCTAATGTGATTGGGTTCCTAGCACAGGGTAATTGCAAGAAAACTCAGGACAAATCTCGGTGCAACGAAGATTTCTGCGAGGACTTTTTCAAGTGATGTGACTCAGAAAGTTTCTAGTTCTGGTTCTAATGTAGATAGCCATGTAAGATTTATCTCTTTTGTGAATTCCCATATCTTGTTTTGGAAGAATCTGGGGAGATACTTGGATTTGAGTATGATATCTTATATACTGTGCATCTAGTGTGTGAATATAGTATGATTATCCAATCTTCTCTGGTTCCTGTGATCATGTAGTGTATCTTATCATATTTGGGGGATCAAGAACCCAATTTAATAACTCTAATATCTTTTATTTAATATTAAATCATCTTCAAATTGTGATATTGAATTAGTAGAATTTATAGTCACATTTTTTAAATTATCTAGGAGAGCAATGCAAAAAGGGATGTATCGGATGATAGCTTACAACATGATATTGCTATTGTTGGTGGTGGAATGGTTGGAATTGGATTAGCTGCTTCATTGGGTAATGGTTGTTAGTTTTAAATTTCTCCCGATGAAGTGGACTTTATTTTCAGCAAACTAAATAAACAGTTGTTCAATTGCTAACATTGTTGTTATTCTTTCAGCAAGCAAGCCGTTGACTAAGCACTTGAATGTTGCTATCATTGACAATAATCCTCTTTTGGGGAGAAAAAGCATCATAGAGAAAGGACACCCACCTGATGCTAGAGTCAGTACAGTCACACCTGCTTCGATATCATTCCTCAAAGGTACATAACAGTCTGCAATTCCTCTCATCTTCCCTGAGTTTTCTGCTCCTTATACTTTAGAATTGGCTAATTGGAGAGCTTTCAAATGGTTGATTAAACTTCATTAAAGTATACAATGCTAATTTCAATACTTTGAACCCATATTTGAGCTAGTCTCGGTCCATGGGCATCTTGTTTAGTTCTTACTCTGGAATCATGTATTTGGTTTAAATCATGCAGATATTGGTGCCTGGAAAAACATTGAAAACCAGCGACATGCAAATTTTGATAAAATGCAGGTGATGATCATTAATTCTTACGTTCTTTTCGAAACTTTAATATGATAGCTGTTTAACTCTCATAACGGCATCAAGTGAAAACCCTTGTTAGTTGTTTTTCTGTGCATTACTGCATAAAATTCACTTCCAAAGGTTTGAGGTTACAGTATTGGTAATAAAAACCTTTAAGTTGGCTCATCATTGGCTCGATTTTACTGCTCGTCGCATCTTTACATGTTAGTGACCTTAATCAGATCTAGGTATCATTTAGTCCGTGATGGATCTGCATACTTACTGATTTGCTTGACGTATACAAGACATTTTTCATATTTTGGGTGATAGATCTGGGATTATACTGGCCTTGGATATACAAGATACAGTGCTAGTGATGTACAGCAAGATGTTTTGGGGTAAGCATATTGATTTATACTTATGCCTCCCTGATGAAATGATAGCTGTGTTCTCATTCTTGACATGCTCTAGGTGTGTAGTGGAGAATAAAGTGCTTCAGAGTTGTCAGCTATCTTGTGTACAGGTATTTTTCTTTCTTAGGTTCTCCAAGTTTGATTCATTATCTTGATTCCATCTGTCTTTTAGGCTCTGTGTAGAAGGATATGTTACTTCCGCCCATGCTTGTAACCTCGTCTTTGGGACGTCCTTTTGGATGTCGTTTATAGTTTTATTGTTCGTTTCAAACCCCCTAGCTTCCTGTTAGTTTTCTTTCTCGTTAATTGAAACATTGCGAAAAATCAACCCTTCAACAGGCTTATCCATATCTATAGACCAATTCTCATCTAGACATACATAAAGGGGCATTTAGATTATAATACTAGCAAATATGAAAAGAGCGATGTGATTTAAGGAGTTGGTACTAATTTCTTATGAATTGTAGAACAAATACTACCCTTCAACTGTTTAGTTCGATTATCCGACCTTGAAGAGTTTTCAGTTTGGCATGTATTCATATTCTCTTACCTTGATATTGACAGGAATCGGATCTCCAAAAAACTGTTTACCCTGCAAGGTTAAACTCAATGGATATGTTACCCAGCTCTTCGTTGGCTGGTCTTGGCGCAGAACCATCCTCGGCAGACCTGTTTATGCGAGGACGCCTTGCTAAGCTGGAGTTAAGCGATGGAAAGAACATCTATGCAAAACTTGTGGTAGGTTTTCTTGGTTATATTAGACTTAAATGAAACCATTTTGAATCCTCTGATGAGAAGTTGTCGAATATTTTGTGCAGGTTGGCGCTGATGGGCCCAAGTCGAGAGTGAGGGAGTTGTCAGGGATCAAAACAACTGGATGGAACTACGCACAAAATGCTATAATTTGTACAGTAGAGCACACTATCGAAAACCACACAGCATGGCAACGGTTCTTGCCTAATGGACCCATTGCACTTCTGCCTGTTGGTGACAAGTTTAGCAACATAGTCTGGACGATGGACCCAAAAGAAGCGTCAGATCGCAAATCAATGAGTGAGGCTGACTTCATCGAGGCTGTAAATGATGCTCTGGATTCCGGATATGGTCCACGTCCCGAGACAAATGCACATAACAGCCCTGGGATTCTCTCTTGGCTTACAGATGTGTCCATATCTGCCAAGGAGAGATTCGAAACTCCACCTAAGGTCGTGAAGCTTTCTACAGAAAGAATGATATTCCCTTTATCTTTACGGCACGCAAACAATTATGTTTCAAAGCGTGTCGCTCTCATTGGTGACTCGGCGCATACTGTCCACCCCTTGGCTGGTCAAGGCGTTAATCTAGGATTTGCAGACGTGTGTGCTCTCTCTAAAGCTATTGCAGAAGGCATTGCGCTTGGCACTGATATAGGCGAGGTATGCTCGGCTTTTTAAGTCTTGAACTATATGACTCTTTTCGTCACCCTTGGTTGCTTGACTTTTTTGTTTTTGTAGGCAAATCTGCTCAAAAGATATGAAGCAGAGAGAAAACCTGCAAATATAGCAATGATGGCGGTTCTTGATGGAATCCAGAAGATATATTCAGTTGATTTCGGACCATTGAATGCTCTTAGAGCGACTGCATTCCACGGGGCTCACTATATTTCACCGATTAAGAACCGGATCATATCATATGCATCAGGTGAGCAAACTTTACCACTATTTAATTGAAAACGCCTAGATATAGGATGCTCTCGTTTGATTATATACTTCGTTCATCTCTCCTTTTGGACTATAGATGATCGAAAACAGTTTCCGGAAACTAGAATTCAAATAAAGCCACAATGTAAACGTGTAGTTTATAGTTTTACTTTAGAGTCTATTAGTTCTAAATAATGTGAACGTAATGCATCAAACTCTAGATTCTAACATCGACACACAGTACATGTTTCTTTTAGCGTTTTGGACGCAGCGATGAGCAACCGCGATGAATATCGATGTTTGTTTTATTGTCGTTGACTCAGCAAATTATCTCTAAGTTTTGTTGCTCGGTTGACTACAAATTTTGGCTATAAAATATATCGATGAAAATTTAAACGTTAAAATTTCAGCAATTTACGAGTGACAAGTTTCGGTTTCCTAAACTATCAAGTCGACAAAAAAACCTTTGAACTTTGATTTTTAAGCAAAAAAATCTTTAAACTTTGTTTTTCTGGCGAAAAATAACCCTAAACTATCAAGTTGGCGAAAAACTTTTGGATTTTGTTTTTCTGGCCAAAAAACTCCTAGGTTTTGTTTTTTTTTTAAATATTTCTCTGTTAATTTAATCGTTAAATCATTGTTTATCTTTACTTAAATAAAACGATTTGTGCGGTCATACCAGCACTAATGCACCGGATCCCATCAGAATTCTGCAGTTAAGCGTGTTTGGCCGAGAGTAGTACTAGGATGGGTGACCTCCTGGGAAGTCCTCGTGTTGCACCCCCTTTAAAAAAAAAAAAAACAATTTGTTTAAACAATAAAATTAAAATAATTGGTTAATTAACATTTGATAGTTAAAACGCAACTTTTTTACTAGATACTAAGTGTTTTCAATTTAATTGAAGAATTTTTTCGCTTGAAAAACAAAGTTTAGGGGTTTTTTGACCGATTTGATAGATTATGACTTGTTTCGCTAAAAATAGATAGTTTAGGGAGTTTTTCCCCGCTATCTCTAATAAAACATAAGGAAAACAAAATTTAACGCTAAAATTTCAGCGATTTTAAATTAAAATTGCTCGGTACCAAAGCTTGTCAAAATATGTAGCCGAACAAACATGTAAACGGACATAATTTAGTCTTGCGCAATTCGCCGTTTTTAGAAAACGCAAAAACGAACATGGAAACGCGAAAACAAAATATATGTAAAGTATATACATTTGTCGAATAAATTGCAAAATGGTCAGAGGTTCCATATGTCAATGATGAACCACCAATGGTAAATAATCAGCTATATTTATATTATAAGTTTGTACAATATATATGCACAGTTGTGTACAAGGTCAAAGCAACATTTACAAAAACGTATCCCGAACTATTCTGGCCATTACTCGTGACCCAAGTCGACTGATAATCTCTGGCAATACTGTAACCGAGATACCAGGCAATACAGGAAGCAGTTCTCGAACAACTTGAGATACATCTACAACCTGTTTTGTAATGATAACACATAAGTTCAAAACTCAATATATTCTAAGTGTGCATCATGAGGGTTTAGAGAATATGGAGTTTTAAATGTTACCTGATCGGGATTATTCGACATGGAGCTTCTTGCGGTAAGGAACTCGATTACTTTCTGAACGTTGTTCAATATGACCTTGTCTTCTTCAGTTACAGAAGGAAGAAGTGCTGCAGGCTTGAAGAGTCCTAATGTTGGAACCATACCAAAGATGGGTGTGGCGTTTCTGAATCCGAAAACTGCCATTGCTTGAACCAGTTGTTCTCTTGTGATTGCGTCGATGCCTTTGACTATCTGTTCGAGTAATTAGAGCAATTGTTAGAAATCAGGATGCTATAAGTAAGCATGGTTAAAACGTCTATGATCCAATCTATGTCCCTAAAAAGCCAATGTGAGATGTGAAGTTCTATCCACTTTGGTTAAGACAGGGAACACAAAAATCAGGAAAAATGGTAAAATATACCCTCAACTTTGTCGATTTGGTGTAAAAACCCCAAATTTTGAAAAATAGTTTTTTTAGACTCTGAACTTCGATAACCAGATTTGTTTACCCATACGGGATTTTTTAAATTAAAATTAAACTTTAAACATAAAATTAAACCATAATTTCAAATTTTAACAAAACACTATAATCCCAATTTGGATTAATTATACTATAATTTCTAGTTTAAATTTGAGATTTCGGTTTAAAAACCATGGTTATTAAGGTTTCGGGTTTAAAAACCCCAATTATCAAAATTCAGGGTCTACAAAACCATTTTTTAAATTGGGAGATTTTTACACCAAAACAGCAAAATTCAGGATCTATTTTACCATTTTCCCAAAGATATATGCAAGCAAATGCATAGAAGCAGTTTGACTACGAGCTTGAACAAAAGATTGCCTAAATTCTAGCTCACTATGCATTCGCTCAAAGTATTTGTGTGATAAGACAGAAGGTAGGTTTGATTAGTACCTCGTCCAATAGAAACTCACGGAAAAAGTTCCCTTTCTCTGATAGCAGAAAATTCAAAGCGGCTCTCGTTTGAACAGGCTGGTTTGGTTGGGATGCATTGGCTGGAAACATACTAGCCAGACTGCTGTTTTGATTTTGCAGAAGAGCCAGCTCCGCCATGCCTCCGTTCATATCTTCCCCTCCTCCACTTTTGGCTGCTGTAATGAAAGTCTCAAAAGCTTGCATCACATCAATAAATCTTTCAGCATCAAAAACGCCAGTCTTCCCGTATATTGTGTACCGTAAAGCTTCCCTCAGGCGAGGTGATTCATCAGTGAGGAGTCGCTATAAATTGAACATATGAAGGTAATGAACATCAGCATTTTGTAAGATTCATTTAACGGTGAAGAATCAATAGAAGGACAAATATTACTCTAAGTACTGGATCATGGTAATAGAGTTTGTATAAAATACCTGAGCGATGTAAGGATAAGCTTCATCGACAATAGCAAACTCAGGATTCCCCACTAAAGCTATCCCTTCGAGCACACCAATTGCCCTGATTATTAAGGCGAAATAAGGGGGAATCCTGAAAGGATAGTCAAAAGTTATCTGTGCTAGATCTGCTGCCAACTCCTGAAAGTTAATGTTTTTTGCTCCTCCACCTTCGAGTGCCTGATCAAAAACCTTGGCCAGGACAGGTAATATAGGTGCTAGATTGACCCCATCAGGAATGAAACCAAGTTTGACAAAATCCTTTACTATGGCATCGTAGTCTCGGTGAATTAGATGTGCGATGGCTTCAATCATTCCATATTTCTGATCATCGGTTAACTTGGTAACAAGACCTGTCAGTGAATACATCAACATGAAATGTCAACACAATTTACTCTCCTGTCTCCACATAGTATTTTTCGGTAACTGTTAAAGTGGAACTAGAATTGCTACCGAAATCAAGGATGGCAAGCTTCCCATCTGGGGTACGGATCATATTTCCAGGATGAGGGTCAGCATGGAAAAACCCAGTATCAAGCAACTGAAACACAAAACAGTACGGGTGTTAGAAAAAAAATGCAATGACTTTGTTAATAAGACACAGGAAATCAACACAACCTTTTGACAAGATAAGGTATTTAGGTGTCCAATAGTTTATTTTATATTTGCAATCTACTGCTAGTCACCACACTGAATTTATCAATGGTGGGAAATGTGAGGAGATCTGAGGAAAAAGCAGCAGTTCTACAACTCGCTGCGTCAAAATCATTCTAGTCATCTAGTGATTTTGAAGCATAATGCAAATTAGCCTTAATTAGGATAATCACTTGCATTGTGAAAAAAAATCAATGGCTTTGGAGATGGTTGCACATGTATGCCAAGATCTATATCACTCCAAAAACATAGCAAAAGAAGTTGATAGGAGAGGAAGATGCTATTAGCTTAAATAATCTAGGCCACATGTGTAAAGGTCTAGATCAAGTATGCAAGAAGTGTCTAGCTTAAGTAAATTACCTGCTTTAGGTAACATATAACACCGACATTCACAAGTTCACCAACGTCACTCTCAATACTTTGTGACAGTTTTTCGCCATCAATCCACGATGTCGTAAGAACCTTCCTCGATGTGTATTTCTGGTAGGTTTTTGGTACAATAACCTGAAAGACGCAATAGTTGCAAGGTTAAAAACCATTCCAGTGTTCTCAACCCATATAAATACAAGTCACATAGACAACAAACTAATGAGTTCCATTATAAAAGTTAAGAGACTTACTTGTGGAAGATCTTTCTTCATCATTTCTGCAAAATATGTACCGTTTTCTCCCTCGTTAACATAATCCAGCTCCTCAAAAAAGCGAGCAGCCCATTCATCAACCAGTCCAACAACATCTACTGACACCTGCACGAATATTAAAAAATAAAAGATGGAAAATCATCAAGAACAATGGTGAGAGAAAATTAATACAGAAGTCCATAAGCAGCTGTTAGACAAAACCTTGCCTGAGGGAACTTCCGCAGAAAGAGACCCAAGTTCCGTATTACAAACAAGTCAACAGTCACAGTCTCAAGAACAAAAGGCCTCTGTACTTTCACTGCCACTAGATCTCCATTTTCCTTTAATCGGCCCTTGTACACTTGCCCCAGGGATGCTGAAAAGACAAGATAACAATAAATTATCTAACATCTAAGCCCTATTGAAATGATAAGATATGCATATGAATAGCATGGTGAAGTTACCTGCAGCAATTGGGGAAGGAGAGAGTTCGGAATAAACGTCGTACCATGGTTTCCCAAGCTCCTCCTCAATAAGTGCCATTGCTACATCGTCGGGATATGAAGGAACCTTCACATAAACAAAGAAAAAACAGAAAGACAGTCACATATAGCCATGCTAAGGTGGAAAGTCTCGTGAAACAAATAAAGGCCGCAAGAACAACAAAACGGCTGTATTATACCTTATCACAAAGCTTCTGCAGCTCTGTCATTGCAGCAGGTGATAAGATATCTGGTCGAATGCTCAAAGCTTGCCCAAGTTTAATGTAGGCCGGACCCAATGAAGTAACAATTTCCCTTATTTCAATTGCCCTAGCAACCTCATTCTGAAAATGATGCCAGAAGAAAATGAGACTCAAACTGCATATATAACTTAAAAGATCTATAGTCTGGATTCTGGAAAGCAAATATAAAACATGAAAACTGAATAAAATATGTTAAATTTGTATTGAATGGTTTTCTGAGATAAGGCAATAAATAATTATCACAGATAGACAGCAAATCTTCCATATTGTGGTCTTGTGCTTAAGATAAGTAAAAGAGCAGAAGAAAACACGCATTTTTTTCTTTCTAATGTTGTTTCACTCTAACTATTAAATAAGGGACACAAATCAGCAACAAGCCTCAAATATCTTTTCTGCTATAGCATCATCTCTGATAAAAGTAGTTGTAGAATGTTACCTCTTTGACTTTCTTGTTTATTACATCCCCTAAAAGACGCGAGAGAAACCCTCCTGCAACTGAAAGTAATTGGATAATTCGAGTAGCAACTGCACGCGGACGTTTCCCCCAATATGCAGAAATGGTAGCCGGGTCATATACCAAAGGCAAAAACTCACTGGTTTCACCAGTCTGCAGAGTAACAATGAAGAAGACATGAAACATACAATGGTAAAATCAATATTATATGGTGAGAACGAAAGACGAATCCAAAAAGACTAGTTGAGTTGCCTAATGTTTTACCTCGACAAGCCTTAGCTGAATATTATCATCGGCGAATACTGAATCTTTCAAATTCTGGCCACGAAGCCCTCTCATTAATACAGACAACTGTTCATCTTCTTCCATTTGAGCTCTCACCCTTTTAATCTCTTTTGATACATCGTTAATTCTCTGCGACATTGCCAAATGCCAATTTTAGGTAATGAGTTACACAATCCGACCTTAAATTTAAGTTGCTAAATCCAATTAAAGTTTACACTACTTCAAAGAAAGTGTAAGAAGTACACAAACACCAAAATCTGTATTAGAACATGAATTCTGGATTTCAAGGAGGATTCGAAATAAACTACCGTGGAAACATTGTTGACTCCTTTTGAAGCAGATGATGAAGAAGATCCATTTGCGCTGACGCCCTGAGAAGACTTAGGTGGCCCAGTCTGCGTAGGTTTCGGATCAGTGGCGACGGCTACAATCCGTCCAGAGCGTTTACGAGGAGGAGCCCTGGAGATGAAGGAGCGACGCGAGGAAACAGAGAAGCGGAGTGGCTCCGGTCCGCAGTAAACCAGTCGCGGCGCTGCTGCCTCCATCGATCGAACACCTAGAGAGAGAAAGATAGAGAGAGAGAGAGATAGAGAGGTTGGATGAAGCAGTGGCTCTGAGCAGAGTGTTTGGTTTGGGCTTGGTATTTCACCGGCAGGCAACGGCAATGGAGGAGCCACGTGGCAGAAGCGAGTGCGTGGGAAATGTTTCTCTAATCAGGCATTGAATCGATGGCCGTGAACTCTCCAACGAGCACACAACTCACAACCATTTCTTCTTATTTGGTAAATATTAATTTTCTGTAAGTATATGATTAATTTTTTTTAATTTATTATTTATTTTATACGCAACGTTATTAACGTGCAACGTCTGGTCTGCGACAGGTATTCATTTAGTTTCGGTTTGGTATTTTCAATTATTTAATTTTTTGGTTTAAGTATAAGATTTGTTCGGTTTTTTAAGATTTTGGTATCTGGTTTCAGTTATAGTTCTGGTTTGGATTTTTTATAAGAAAATTTGAGAAATATCGAAAAAATTACTTGAAAAATCGAAAATAAAAAATACCTGAAAAACCGAAAAATACCTCGAAAAAGAAAAATATGGTTAATTTCCGATGTTTCAAGTGTGGTTACTACCCGAAATTCATAGATCCCGAATTTAAGATCTAATAAATACTTTCTGCCCGAACCGGATCTGAACCAAACTCTTTTTTTCGACTCAATTTAGTTTTTTGTTTCCGGTTTTTATGCCCAACCAATATAATCCGTTTATTCAGAATGATGGGTGATGAACGAGTGTTCTTGATCTAAGACTTTTGCTTAATTTCTTTGTTTTTGTGTATCCTCTTTAAAATTTTAGTCTCCCAGAACATATATTGTTCATTTTGATGTGTATTTTGAAGTTTTTTAAGACTTATTTTTGTCAAACACATGTAATATATAATAATTAAGAAATACATTGTAAAAATGTGTGTTAATTTTGATGTGAAATATGAATAAAAAAGGTGTAAAATTATAGGTTAAACAAAAGTCAAATATCGGTGTTATCAAATATTTAAAACAAAAAAAAATATCTGGTCTCCAATATCTATTATCTGGTATCCAGATATGCAGTATCCAAATATCCAGCATCTAGGTATCCAAGTATCCAATATCCAGGTATTCAAGTATCTGGTATCCAACCCACGACTCCTTTTGTGAAAACGAGGAGAGATAAGGATACCAACCACTAGGTCTAGACATTTAGATTACTGAGATGGTTTGGTTCAAATTTTTTGAATGTTGGGTTTTTCTAGTTTTAAAAAGTCGAACCATTCGAGTTTTAAATTTACTTTGGTTCAGTTCAGATTTTTCGGGGTTCGGATCTTTCAGATTTAAAAAAAAAGTTGAATCATTTGGATCCTAAAGTTCGGATCAGTTCAGATTGGTTCAGATTTCAGAACGGATCGAAGCTATAATCACACAAAAACAAATAGAAATTATGTTTATGATCTTCAAAACATTATTTCTTTTATATATTACTCTTTTAATGCACACATTATTATTTTGAATATAATTAATAATAGGTTATTTTTTTAAAACTTAATCGGATTATTTTTGGGTATGATTTAAACCAAAACCTAACCTAAAAAAAATTATTTAAATTTTATAAATTTTTGATCAGATTCGGTTCAGATTATTTCAGAATAATTTGAATCTACTTAATTCTAATAAAATAAAATGCCCAACCTTACCAACCACATTCACATTGGTATTAAACAACCAAAGTGGAAATCTTTATAAAGCAAAAAAAAGAAAAAGTAGCTAGCAAAGTAAAGCAAAGTATGTGTGGGGGATCATGTCGACAGCCACCATTTCTTTTGACTTTTCTACCCTTTTTCTTTTTTTTTCTCCGTTTCCATTTGCTTATATTTAACAGTAACGGTCTTAATAAGATAGTTTGTATTTGCTCCAAAGAATTCCCATTTATTAGAAATGTAGTTTCTAACATTTGCATTTAAAATATGATCAATACGTCCGTACGAGAAAATCCTAAAATCTGCTACTATTTTGTGAAAGGAAATCGAGTTCTGTAAGATAAAAGACCAATAAACAATTAAATCCAAGTAATAGCATGATGTTTACCACTGATTGAGATTTCAGAGAGTGATGATTACCATTTATTGCAAATATTCGGTCATTGTCTCTGTATCTATATGTATTTTTTATTTTTAGTTTTAACCGTCATACGATGAGTTCGAATTTTTGTAACATATCGTAGTCTCCTCAGCCAAGATCAACAATTGATTATGAATCAATGTATTGGTGGGGGCAGCCCTATTTGAGGGGGATCAATTGACCCATGTCAAAAAAAAATTTATAGTGTTAATTTTGTTCAAAATTAAAATTGACCCAGGACAAAAAAAAATTATTGATCCCATAAATTTTAATTATGAAATTTATACAGTTATTTTAACATTGAAAAATTGTTATGACCCTTCTCAATATTTTGTCTGGTTCCGTCATTGAATCAAACATAATCATCCTTCTCCATTTAAAAAACTCGGTTGGAAGTGCTTTTGTAATGTTTCCAACCAGAAAAACTACCTAATCCGACTATATTTATATGTATGTAAGCTATGAAAATCTCAATTTAAATCTTTCAAAATGAATATAATTACTAATCGAGTAAAAGAAAAATGTTTAACGCCGTAAAAGAAACACACATGTATATATAAATTTACATATATTTGTTAGATTCTAAATTGCGTGGATGTGTTTATATTAACTAGTTAACTAGTATTTTATAAATTTCACTTTTTACCAAAAAAAAAAAACTATTTTCTTATTTGTTGTACTATAAATATTTTTTTAACTACTCTGTTACAATTTTTTATGTTTTGTATATGTGGTTTTGTTCTTCTAATTGATTTGCTCACTTGGCATTAAAAACTTTTTTTTTTTAGCTAAACTCAAATATATTTACACAGAAATAATTCAGATTTGGTGCATAAGACTTCAATTCCAATATCATAAACGTCAAAATGTCATGTAATTTTAAAAAAATATTTCACATTGATATTTATCTCATATAGTTTGACATTTATTGATTATAATGTATTAATTATAATACCATACATGCCTATTTTAACATCGCTATAGAAAGTCTTTTTCATATATTCAATAATAATTAATTATCTTAATATTTGACATAAAAAAATTGTCATACTCGGTGTAAAAGAGAAATAATATTTGTTTAGTCAGTTCGGTAAACAAAGATCCTAAGGATTATTCGATTATAGACAAAATAAAAATGACTATATTATTCGTATGATTATATTTATTAGTTGGACCATGTCTATAATCTATTATTATATATCTGGATCTTCTAATATTAAATATGCCAACACATTAATTAATAAACTTATCAAAAGTGATCTTATTGCATGTTGATTTTATATTTTTCAAAAAGAAATTTTATGAGTTACTAATTATAGACATAACGATTAAAACTTCAAGACAAGACTAGTATTAGAAAAAAAAACTCTAAATCATTATTTTTGTAGTGTTTATATGTGTGGATTCTAGATCCAAACTAACTAAGTTCGAGCTCAATATATATTTTCTTAATTGGTTTAAATACAACACATATTTTTTTTTTGTCGTCCAATCAAAATAAACTTTTGTTTTTTGAAAAAGTGACCAACTATGGTTGTTTATTATATATGATTATTAATTATTATTGTAGAGATCTTATGAATATTCCACAGTAAATATTTTTGTAACAACATTTAACTTTCTATTTATATTAGTTTAGTTATTTATTTTATTTATCATAGAAAAATCTAATTTTTTTTTATCTATATTGCATAGTTCTACAGGTGTAAGGATACAACGAAAACAAAATATTAAAAATATTTAGATTTGAATAGTGTATAAGGAAGAATTTCCAACAAAAACAAATTAAAAAAAAAAAGTCAGAAATATTTTATTTTCATATGTTTTCGTTTTATACCACATACTATGCAATAACATCATGCATCAGCTATACCAGTGGCATGGGAGTTATGTTATATATGGTCCATTATCTTGATATGCCATTATATCATAGTACACCACTATTTGATTTTTGTAAGTACATTTCATGTCCAAATATTCCTCTTTCTCAACCTATTGTTTTTATCTTAAAATTCGTTGTCATCCATGTGAATAAATGTTATCATAATGTCTTCTAAAGTGTTATTAATTATTATATTTACAATCAGAGAAATAAAATAATTATTTAAATAGAGTTGACTTAACGTGTCTAAATTTATTTTTTTTGATTACATAAGTAATACAGTTTACGAATTGTTGGTAACAAAAAAGTAATGTAAAAAAACTAAAAGATCAATATAAAATTAAACATAAAGGTCAAAATAAGATTTAGACAAGAATATAGGGGCTAAAATGTAAAACAAAACGCTTCTCTTTTCTCTCTCTGTAGTGTGGAGAAGCTACGCATAAAAAAAAAGTGTTGTAACTTGTAACCAACCAGCTGCCATCATCTGAGAACTTCGTCTCTGGCGGTCGATCCTCCGCTTGCCACGGCGCCGCCACGTCAGCAGCTCTTCCTTCCACATAGATTCTCCCCCTACCAATTACCACCATCCGATATTGGAAGATTCGAAATCAATTCTCATTTCTATTCTTCTTCTGCCGTCTCTACCTTTTTTCCTTGATTCTCACCGGAGGAATCGGGTTTTTCTTCTTGAAATCCTCTCTTTTTTCCGGGCAGATCGAATTTTTCGAGATTTTCCGGTACCGTTTTCATCTGTCTTTCTCTTCGAACTTTGCTGTAAACTCCACGATTCGTTTGATGGATGCGTTTCATTTGGACTTTCATTAGGTCTGACAGCGACGATTGAACTCTAGGATTGTTGCGATTGAGCCGTCAGTGATTGGTAGCTTCCTTTTTTTTGGTTGCTTTGGGTGCAAATGATGCTTGCTTGACTTGTTTGATGTAAGATCAAGGTAGATTTAATCGCTTTTGAAATTAAAATAGCATATGCCATATTGCGACCAACTTCTTTGATGATATCCGTGTAGAATCGAGAATCGGTCAATATGGTGGGCGCAACTTTGTTTCACCGTAGAAAGCATTCATGGCCGGCGGAGGAATTCATCAGCAGAAATACCCTGCAATTGGTAAGTCAATTTATTGATAGGTTTTAGGATGCTGAGGAAGAATTGTCTTGATTGGAGAGTTGAGCGTGACTTATATTTTATCTGCTATGCATTACTATGTAGCTCGACTTCGATAGTGCTGCTCCGCCACCACACGCATGGAGGAGGAGATTAAACTGCCATGCGAATATCCTAAAAGAGTTTACTATAACGTTTAGGGAAGCCATTAAAATGGTAACAAATTATCTTGTTATTGTTTCCTTCAATTGTATTTGCTTCTGTGGCACACCCCTAATATGATATATTTTGAACTTTTCTGATCGTTGTGGGGACGTTCTTTTCTATTCTGGGAATTATAGGTACGCTTGGGAATACGACTATGGTCTTATGTCAGAGAAGAGGCTTCTCATGGAAGGGTAACTTCTGGAACAATATAGTCTCTTGATATACAAACCATAAAATTTCTTTTTGTTAGAATGCTAAAATATATTATAGAATTGCTGTTTATATATGGTTAGTTATATTGTGGTGCAAAGTTTTGGTGTGGAGATTTAACTTTTGTTTGCTACAGAAAGCGCCTATTGATCCTTTCACCAAAGAGAGCTGCAAACCCTCTGCATCTCAAGGTGTTCCATTGGGGGGAATGGGGTACGTTGCAGATAGCCTCTGAATTTTTGTTTTACTGGTCATGTTGCGTAGCTAAGGTTTGATAGATGCTTCTGGTAATTGCAGAAGTGGAAGCATATCTAGGGGGTTCAGGGGTGAGTTTAAGCAGTGGCAAATCGTTCCTGGCACTTGCGATCCATCACCTATGATGGCTAATCAATTTTCTGTACGTCTCTTTCCATGCCTTTTAAATATCCGACTCACTAGTCCCACTGTTACTTGTTTTACACTATTGGATCTCGCAACAATAATCATCTTTTTCAATAGTAAATGCGCCACAACTGTTGATGCGTTAGGACCATTGAATGCATTATCATCTCTTTCAACTACATAAACATAGTTGCGTGTGAAAACTCCCTTCATTGTTGGGCTTCAATTGCAAATCATACGTCTTTCATAATTTTCTGTATGGTTAACTACAGTTAATGTTTTCTGAAGTCCTGTGTTACTGGAATCTGTTATTATTTGGTCGGAGTTATCCATGTTCTGATCCATGTAGTACACTTTTGTTAATGGTAGTTTATTGTCACAATAGATGCTTTCCTGTTTGTGAGTATGTACCAAGTTTTATAATAAGTATTCATGGAAGTTTCTTTATTTTTTATTTCATATCAGAAAATCCCTGGCTCATTCTTTGCAGATCTTTATTTCTCGAGACAGTGGGCACAAAAAGTATGCATCAGTTTTGTCTCCAGGCCAGCATGATAGTTTAGGGTAAGGATCTGTTGTAGAAATATCCTCTATCTCTATGATGCTATATATATGTATATATTAATTCACATACATTGGATTGGTGACATGGTAACAGAAAATCACGTGGTAAGGGTCTTGCTTCTTGGGGCTGGAATCTAAATGGCCAGCATTCAACTTATCATGCTCTATTTCCTCGGGCCTGGACTGTATATGATGGTACCAAGCTTCAATTTCGTCTGTTAAGGCTAATATATTTCTACTGGTATATCACTTGTAATGATGCTTCTGTTTATAGGTGAGCCTGACCCAGAGTTAAAGATTTCATGCCGGCAAATATCTCCCTTTATACCAAACAATTACAAGGATAGTAGTCTTCCAGCAGCTGTTTTTGTATATACTGTAAGTAATTCGTCCATCTGGTGTATATTCCTGTGGCGTTGAGGTTCCATCTGTAATAGAAAATATCTTAGTTATGAAAGCATGTCAAGAATTGATATATATTTTTGCATTCAACCTTCTCAATATCTAGACCGTGTAGATTCCACATGTATGCATCTGTTGTGATGCTTATTCCTTAAATTAGTAGGTTTATCAAAGTGTCTAGTGTTGATGTGCTTGCCATCGTAGCTCATACCACAAATTACGAGAAGGCTTATTTGTGTGCTATTTGATGCATCTTAAGAACATTATATATTTTCACTAGATGTGAGTGTTTGATGGCTGAAGCGAGTGAGACAATGAACCTCTGCATATCCTCAAATTTTCATTTTGAAGATGGCAGAACGCGTAGCGTATGAATCACTTACAGTCTGAACTAGAGGAAAGCCTTATGAATTACTGTTTTTGTTTTAGTTGGTGAACACTGGAAAGGAAAGGGCAAAAGTCAGCCTTCTCTTTACATGGGCGGTGAGTCGACATCTCCATCATTTAAGTTACATTATATCTAGAAGATTAGCGGGGAGATATGTTTACCATCATTTTGTTGTGCAGAATTCTATTGGTGGCACTTCGCATATGTCAGGGGGTCATGTGAATGAACCATTCATGTAAGGAAAAGATATGCACCATCTTTTCAAGTGATTATAGCTTCATGTCGATGTGTAATTTCTTATTTGGTTCCTTTTTCCCTTTCAGAGGCGAAGATGGGGTCTCCGGTGTCCTCCTACATCACAAGCAAGTCATTTTACTATAATAGCTATAAATTACGGTTGGTTTGCATATATCTCTTGGTAGTTTTTATGCTTAGAAGAGTGCAATCCACATTGCCATTCTTTCTTATTGCTCTAGGGGAGGATGATTAGGATATGGCAGTACCTGAAGTGGTATATTGTAAAAGCAGCGTACCACTTCTTATAGTAAAAGTACACAAATAATTGATCCGGAAAACTCAGCAAAAGATACAATGGTACCAGCTCATTGCTGGAAAAGTTCGCCAACTAGGGGTAACTTTCAGGTCAATAGTAAATGCACAACACATATAGGAAACAACTAGTTCAGCCAAAAGTTTCTCATTCAGTTATTAACATCAAAACGTTCCCATAGACTTTTTTTCCACATGTGAAGGCGTGCAGTCTATTGTTTTCAGACTATTAACTTATTCTTTACGAAGTCTATGTCTGAGAAAGTCTGCACTGCTGTGCTTCCTGATTGTTTGACATTGTTTATGAGCTTATCTAATCACATGCTCCATCAATGAAGTCGATCTGCTATATCCTTTTTAAAGTAGAACGCCGTGTTCCTTTTTCTAAGTGTGTATACCTGTTTTGAATGTGTGATGATTTTGCAGGACAGCCAAGGGAAATCCTCCTGTCACGTTTGCGATTTCTGCTTGTGAGACTCAGAATGTTAATGTAACTGTTTTGCCATGCTTTGGATTGTCTGAAGATAGTCCTTTTACAGCAAAGGATATGTGGGATACAATGGAAAAGGTGATTTTCATTGTATCATCTTCTCATATTGTGTGGAAATCATACTTTGTCAAGACATGCTATTGAATTAAATTTATGTTCTAAATTGTTAGTCATATAAGAACTTTTGTTTCATGTATGCTGTGTAATTGTTATAAATGAGACTGACTTTGAGATACATGATGTAAAAGGATGGGAAATTTGATCAAGAAAACTTCAATAGTAGGCCGAGCATGCCTTCATTACCTGGAGATACTATTTGTGCAGCAGTCTCAGCTTCAGCATGGGTAGAGGCTCATGGCAGGTGCACTGTGTCTTTTGCTCTTTCGTGGTCCTCACCAAAAGTGAAGTTTTCAAAAGGAAGCGTATATGCCAGGTAAGCCTAGTGCAAGGTTGTGGTCTCTTCGAAGTTGTTCCCTTGTCGATTTTATCACCAACTTATTTTACTTTTCGTTAGTGATGCTAGACCTGCTTAAAAATGCAGAATCTTGATGACGCTCTAGGGCATTTGTGCTAATTACTTTTTAAACGTGCCAAAAACTGAATCTGAGAGCTGGAAACAGCTCTAAACAAGCCATGATAGATAATAAGTTATTGATCAATATTCACTGTGATATATCGATGATTGTTTGAGTCCTGGTTTCATTAGCTCACTATCTTCTGTTTGCAGGAGGTACACTAAATTCTACGGAACTTCCCCTAGAGCAGCTCTGGACATCGTGCATGATGCACTAACACGTATGTATCTGTGTGCATGTGTACCTGAGGATGTTATTTGAAACTGATCCATATTACACATACACAACATGTATTTTCTCGTCTTTTCTGGAATGCACGTATGTATTAGTGACTAGCATTCATTTTCAATTTCAGACTACAAAAGGTGGGAGGATGATATTGAGGCATGGCAGAATCCCATTCTCAAGGATGAAAGGCTTCCCGAGTGGTAATTCTTTGAAACTGAACTCTGTTTACTCAAAGCATTGCATTTAGTTTCTTGCAAGTATGGCAATTCCTGAGCATTACAATGTGTCATTAACTTACCGCATATTTATGTTTTCCATAATAGATCAGCAATTTGGTTAAGTATCGTCCCTCTGAACTATTTTTGCTATTTACTTTGTAGGTACAAATTCACTCTGTTCAATGAGCTTTATTTTTTGGTAGCCGGTGGTACAGTCTGGATAGGTACCCATCTATTCTACCTCTTCAAATGCAAACTTTTACTGTAAAAATAGTTATGCAACTTGAACAATATTTTATAGCTAATCATGAAAATATTATTTTGCCTTTATGAACATCTTATATTGCAGACTCCGCTTCACTCAAAGCCAATGTGGCTAGTCCCCTTCAACAAAATGTTTTAGAAACTTTAGATGATAAAGCAGCTGCACTTGAAAATAAGCAAGGTGGTAATTGCAACAGCGTTGGGATAAAAACAAATGATAAAACATCAGTTATTTGTAAAAGGAACGGTTTATTTGTCGACACTCGGCCTGTAGATGATGGTGACGATGTTGGGCGATTTTTGTACTTGGAAGGTGTGGAGTATGTAATGTGGTGCACATATGACGTACACTTTTACGCATCATATGCCCTCCTTATGCTATTCCCAAAGATCGAATTAAATATCCAGCGGGATTTTGCTAAAGCTGTATTGTCTGAAGATGGGAGGAAGGTTAAGTTTCTCGCAGAGGGAAACTGGGGAATTCGCAAGGTCAGAGGTGCTGTTCCTCACGATCTGGGGATGCATGATCCGTGGAATGAAATGAATGCGTACAACATACACGACACAAGCAGGTGGAAGGATCTTAACCCAAAGTTTGTGCTTCAGGTGTATAGAGATTTTGCAGCTACAGGGAATTACGAATTTGGAATAGAAGTTTGGCCTGCAGTTCGTGCTGCTATGGAATACATGGAGCAGTTTGACAGAGACAACGATGATCTCATAGAGAACGATGGGTTTCCTGATCAGACATATGATACCTGGACTGTTCATGGGGTAAGTGCTTACTGTGGTTGCCTGTGGCTAGCTGCCCTTCAAGCTGCAGCAGCAATGGCTCTCCAACTTGGTGACAAATTCTTCGCAGAATTGTGTAAGAACAAGTTTTTGAACGCAAAGGCAGCATTGGAAGCAAAACTCTGGAACGGGTCATACTTTAATTATGACAGTGGCGCAAGCAGCAACAGCAAATCTATACAGACTGATCAGCTAGCAGGCCAATGGTATGCCGCATCTTCAGGTCTGCCTTCACTCTTCGAGGATTCCAAAATCAAAAGTACGTTGCAAAAGATTTTCGACTTTAATGTGATGAAGATCAAAGGAGGCAGAATGGGTGCAGTTAATGGGATGCATCCTGATGGGAAAGTGGATGAGACATGTATGCAGTCACGTGAGATAT
>KE151758.1:6190-18007 GCA_000411095.1 Aethionema arabicum | reverse complement strand
TGTTAATGTTCTTGTATTTGAGCTACTTTTGAAACAACTGTGTTGTGTTGTGTAACGAAACAGATATTGGTTCCAGACACCAGAAGGGTGGACAATCGATGGACATTACTGGTCGTTAATATACATGAGACCGTTGGCCATATGGGGAATGCAATGGGCATTATCATTGCCAAAAGCAATCCTTGATGCTCCAAAAATCAACATGATGGACAGAGTTTACTTATCTCCAAGGAGCCGCAAGTTCTCTCACAACGTCAAAGTAATCACACATAAAGCTAAGTGTTTCGGCAATTCTGCGTTAAGTTGTTCCTGCTGAAGAACAATCTTTATATGATTCTTGTAAAGAAGAATGGAGGTTCTAAGTTATTCATATATATATATATATAGAGAGAGAGAGAGAGAGTTGATTTACAAGCCCCAAGAATATGTGGGTCGAGAGTTTAATGTATTGCAGGAACTTAAAGCATTTTACTTGCAATCTTTGTCCCTGTGTTGTTGACTTTGATTCTAAGATATAACCTATTATGATTAAGCCATTTTGTCAATTTTAAAATAAAAAATTTAAGTGGTTTTAAGAAAAGCCACGTAAAAAGAAAAGTCACGTAAAAAGAAAAGCCTCTGTAGCGTTCAATATCGTTACTTTTTAATGTTGAAGACTTTGTTTCTATATATGTTACGGTTTTGAACGAATTTATGATTGTGTGCTTGGGTTAATCTTTTAACGTGTGGTTTGGGGAATTTTGTTTCTTTTATCCATTTGATTACTCTCAATAGATTCAAATATGAGTGAAGTAAAATAATTTAATTGTATGAAGCCTAAAGTATAGGTAGTAATTCAAAATCGACATATAAAGCTTGTATGGGTCTAAATATATGTTTGAACATTGAAGTAAAGTTTAACAATTATTAGATTGATTAAGTTGAGACAAACATTCTCATTAGAATAATATTTTGTTCATTCTCGATAATTCTATATTGTTGTCGTTGATGGATGCACTAGTATCAGTTTAGTTGAACATATTATGATTCCAACAAGTCAAACATTGGAAGGATAAGATTCGAACATGCCGAAAAACCTAAGATTATAGTATATAATTTTATATTATTAAAAATTTGTTCGTGCAATGTACGAGTTAACTAGTTTTTTGAATAAATTAATGGAATAAACCATTCATAAATATCTTACTAAAATTTACGAGTTCTATTGAGGGAGATTTTTTTAAGAATTTGATTCTGAAGTAAGTATGTTTTCTTTATAATTATCTTAGATAATAGTTTTTTGTTCAACTGGTATGGTAATTGCTAACATCACTCATGTATGCTCTGCTCCGAAAAATGAAATTAAACATTAGGAGATTCATGATAATTGTTCAAACGTTTGTAAAAAAACATATTGTTGCAAATGGTAAAAAATAAACAGTTTCTAATATGTGATATATTTCAAATTGTTTTTGTATTGCAAATGGTTTACCAGAGATTTGGGTTAACATTCTAAAACATAAGTTAGACACATAGATTTTATAATAACATATTTAAAAATTTGGCTACAACACCAAACACAATGATCACAATAAATACTCAACCAATTTTAGACCAATCTCTAAGACAGATACTAATCGCAAGTCTAATTGGATCACTTAAACTAAACAAGTGGCCCATTCATATAGTTAATTTTAACAGATCAATCCAATTATATTAGACTATTAGTCCAAAATCGAATTCAATTGTTGATTTAATCATTAAGAGTAAATATTTTATTATTGATTCTAGTATATAGAAACAGGAAAAAAATATAAACGAGTTATGTTAGATCATCTTTAATAATGAAACTCTATTTTTTACTCTATTTTTGAATGTAACTTTTTTATTTATATAATTATCATTTGAATATAACATTTATCTAATCTCTATTACACTATTTGACAAATACATTTTTTAGATAACTTAAAATATGTTTATTTACCCATCAAGAACCATTTAAGAGATATTTGCTTATAAAGGTAAGTCTAAAAGAAAAAAAAACTACACATTTAAATATTATTTATTTTAAAACGTTTTCCCAAAACTTAATTATTTATTTAAACAGTTTTTTTAATTTTAAATATTATTTAGAAAATATATAGAAAACGCCAATTTATCTTATAAATTATTTTCCTTTTTATTTATTTTTCTTATATTAATTTATTTTACTTAAATATTTTTCTGTTACACTCTCATATTTTAACCTTTTAAAATTGATTTTTTTTAAATTGATTTTTTTTTCATTTTATGATTGATTGAAATTTTTGTTTGAACATTTTTTATAAAATAAGATGATGAATATTTATGAATTATGCAATATTTTAAAAAATACATATTAATTTTTTATATAATTAAAACATTAAAAAACCATTTTACGGGAAAGAAAAAAAATATTAATTAAAACCCTAATACTAAAATTTATATTTATTTAATGTCAAATTATTATATAAACAAAAATAAATATTGTGTAAAAAAAGAAATATATAATTAATATATAATCATAGATATTAATACATATCTATTATATATATATATTAATATTATTTATTACATATATAAATATATCAAGATAAAAATATATATATATGTATAGATACACGTGTATATATTTTTATATATACTATATATATTACTACTATATGTATTATACATACGTATGTATATATAGGGTTGATAGTTCGGGTTTAATCGGGTAATTCAGTTTGAATTTTATTATTTTTGGGTTTTAAGGGTTTTTAAAAAGTTGAACTATTTGAGTTTTAAATTTAAGTTGGTTCGGTTCAGTCAGTGGCGGACCGACGTACACCAATCCCAGGTCAGTTGCACTACCCATTTCATTTTATTTTTATTTTTTTTATTCATGAATTTATAAATTTCATTATTATATTAGTTAATATATGTTAATCGACCTATCTTTTATATAATTTTATGAGTCTTAATTATATAACCGACCTTGGTAAAATATATTTCTAGGTCCGCCACTGGGTTCAGTTCATATTTTTTTGGAGTTCAGATCTTTTGAGTACTAAATAAGATTGTAGTATAAAATTACTTTTTACGGGTGAATCATAAAATTATGTCATGAAATGATTAAAATAAATCAAATTAATAATAAACTTATTTTATTTTAAATTTAACCAAATAGATTCATCATTTTTGGGTTATTCATGAGGTTTAAATCGGAACTCAAACTTAAAAAAAATAGAAACGTTCGAGTTTTATTATTTTCGTGCATAACTCTCATATATTTCATACTATAATTTATGAAAGTACTATATATTACACTAAAAAAAATTAGAACTGTATGTTTGACCTAAAAATCAGAAAAGAAAATATTTACTCTGCACATAATAGAGGTAAATTTCTAGTTTTAATTACTAAATATCTAATTACAACTAATTACAAATTCATCTATAACATTAATTTAAATAAAACACAATAAAATTAAAAATTCATAACTAAAACTTAAAATCTCATAATTAAAACACAATAAACAAAAAAAACACAATAAACTTAAAAATTCACAATAAATTCTCAAAATTCATAATTAAAACTTACTAGAGTTTCTAAAATTTTTGTATATTTGTTTTAATTTATTTAATGTTTTTGGAAAAAAAAATTGAGTTAAAGTTAAAAAAAAAAAAATTCAGATAAAGTTATAAAGTAGGTTAAAAGCAAAAGATAGATGGAGGTCGAAAGAGAGAGATGTACGCAGCCGCTTTTCCTTTGTAAACAACGATCCTCGTGTTTTTGTTATATATTCGACTCTTATTGACAGATCCGGTCTCCTCCTCCACCTTTGCAAGAGATCCCACAAGTAATCAATACTTTCTCTCTTTTATTTTCAACAAGCCTTACTTCACTTCTTCTTTTAGACAAGGATTGTTTATGACCCGTTTTTTTTTTTTTTCTGATTTCAAGATCTACCATCCGTTTCTTCATCATAATTGTCTCTCTTTGTTCGAATCTCATTTAGGGTTTGATAGGGTTGCAAGTGACTCAATTGAATTTATGTTTTTTTTTCTTTTTCTTTCTTCTTGTGGTTCTGTGTTTAGAGTTATTTCCAGACAAGTGTTATCTTTGGCAATGAACTTTAATTTCCAGTTTGGTTTGGTTATTATTTTAGGTGGTTAATGTAAAAAGGGGTTTTTTTAGATCAGAAGAAAACCAATTGGTTATGGAAGACAGATTTAGCTTACCAGTATGATTGTACAACAAAGAATTAGCATTTGTATACCAAACTAATCAAAAACTTAGTTTCTCCAATTAAGTCTTCTTCATAAGCATTAGTAATCGATATTTTTGCATGTTTTAATCGATTAAAAACTGTAAAATTGCATGTTTTTGAGTATGTCTTCCATAATCTTGTTTCTTGAGTTTTCGAGGTGGTGTTTGCTATGATCTAGATCTAGAGTGGATCAAATTCTCTAGGATTGCTATGTGTTTATGTCGTTGTAATAGTCTTTAAAGACCAGAGTGCTGTTAGGTAGTTTACGTGAAAATGAAAGTTGGAATTTGCTACATGTGTATTCTATTCTTTGCCTTTCACACACCACATGTACATTTCTTGTTAAATCTCACGAACAATTCTTTCTTTGTTGCAGCTTTTGTAAATTATGATGTATTCTGATGCGATGTTTGCGGGTCTAGATCTTTATTCCAAGGATGGTAAGGTGGTGATGATTAAGGTGAAAGTCATCAACGACAAGAGAATTTTGGTATCTTTCCTCGAATTCAGCAATATTGAGGGTAAGATCAAAGACTCTTCTTGCCATCATACTAAAGTTAACCGGATTGAGCCTGCAATTGTCTGTAGAACCTGTAAGTCTCCTAGAGTGTCTATCATACTCAGTAGAGATGAAATCACCGATATTGAAAAATGGACTTGCTAGTTGAGATACATTGATGGGAAGTATTTTCAGACCATAATACGCAATATTGCTCTATCGTTTGAGAGACTCCATTTGAAGGTAAGATTGATACAGTCTTCTGTGATAACATGATTTACAAATTCTCTATATTTTTTGTGGATTTTATTTTTGTTATCTTTGTCTTTGATTGCAAGACATGTATAACTCTCTTTTGTTCTCATCGCTTGAGATTTTAAGCCATACATAGTTTCTGAACACTCTTCCAGAGTGTTTGAGGAAGAATGAAAAGATGCTTTTCGCATAGTCATTTAATCTTCATGGAGGATGGGATCTTATGAGAAAGTTAGAAAAGAGGTTCTTTTTCTCATCTTTCCAAATTTTTTGGTACAAGAGAAAGGTATTTGCTGGGAAATTACAATGGTTCGGCAATTGGAAGCCGTTTTAAAGATGAAGGACATGTTATCGCAGGGTAAACATTTGTCTATTCAAGATCTAAACAACAAAATGCCGGGTTAGATGATGAATGAGAAATTCTTGAATTGGAAAAGACGGGTAAAATTCTAACACGGTATGGTATTATGTTCACCCTCTAAGATAATACCATACCGTATTAGAATTTTACCCGCCTTTTTCAGTTTAAGAATTTCCCCTTCATCATCTAACCTTGACGTTTTGTTGATTAGATCTTGAATAGATAAATGGACATCTTGAGACAACATGTCCTTCATCTTTAAAACCGCTTTGAATTGTTGAATCATTGCAATTGTCCAACAAACACTTTTCTCTTGTACCAACAAGCTTGGAAGGATGAAAAAGAATCGTCTTTTCTAGATCTCTCACAACCTCCTATCTTCCATAAAGAATAAGTGACTATGTGAAAAACATCCTTTGGAAAAGTGTCTTTTCTAGATCTCTCACAACCTCCTATCTTCCATAAAGAATAAGTGACTATGTGAAAAACATCCTTTGGAAAAGTGTCTAGAAACTCTGTATCGCTTAAAATCTCAAGTGATGTGAACAAAAAGAAGTTATCTATGTCCTACAATCAAAGATAAATATAACAAAAATCAAATATACAAAAAATATAGAGAATTTGAAAATCATGTAATCACCGAAGACTATGTCAATTTACCTCTAAATGGGGTCTCTCAAACGATATAACTACATTCTGCATTATGGTATGAAAATACTTTTCGTTCAAGTTGCAAACCCGTCTATCAACATCGGTGATTCTTAGGAGAGTTAAAGACTCCACAGACAATAATAGACTCGATCTGGTCAACTTTGGTGTGACGGCAAGAAGAACCTTTGATCTTACCCTTAATGTTGCTGAACTCGAGGATATATTCTAAAATTATTTTGTTGTTGATGTCTTTAACCTTAATCATCACCACCTTACTTTCTTTGATGTTACAAAAGCATCAACAAAGAAAAAATAGTTCGTGAGATTTAGCAAGAAAGGTACGTTTGTGAAAGGCAGAAAATAGAATATACATGTAGCAAATTCCAATTCTCATTTTCACGTAAACAACGTAATATCACTATGGTCTTTAAAGAGTTACAACAACATCAACACTTATCAATCCTTGACGTGAACAGAGAGCATTCCCATGTCTACTTTAGAGCACTCAACCACAATCGGTGAAACCAAGCAGATTAACATTCAACAGTTGGTCTATTTCGTAAACCAATCCATTACAATACGTCAACAATACCTCAGTGTCTGAGTCCCATTTCAATTATCTACACAGCTCCATAATCCAACCGGTTATTAAAGATACAAACACGAAACCGACCAAGAAATACTAACACCTATACATGCGTAAGACCATCATCCTCTAGCTATCATAGTTCCATTCTTCGTAAAGCGTAAACAAGTCCACACAACATTACTATGTTCATAAGTTCCAACCTTGAACAAGATTCGGTTTCATCTACCTGCTACTACACGTAATTACTAACGCAGTTTCTAGTTTCATATTTCTTAAATCACAACATTCATGTAATTCGGTACATCTCCTAATACCTTCACTTACAACCTCAACATGTGAAGAAAAGCTTTGAGAACACTGACTCGAGGGCGGAAAAAGAAAACTTACACATTCTCTTACTATCTTTTACGATTTATGTCGTTTCCATTAAATTATTGATTTAAATTAATTTCATTAAACCAGCATTTACCCATTCCGGTTTTGCTTAACCGATTAAGTCAATTTTGATCAACTCAGCAATTCCTCCTCTTTGTTAAACTATCATTTATTTAACTAGAATTCTATCTATGCTAAGTGACGGTTTTTAATTTAGGATTTTCTTTTACAGAATATTATATATTTATAGTGTTAGTACATAATTATATCGTACACAAATTTTGAACTAATGTTTAGTTTGGAAAAATAGAATTGACATCATTTTTTTAAAAATACTTATGAGTTATGACATAAGTGTAAATTACATCAAAAGATAATATCATATGTATAGTCAATAATATTGTATCTTTTTTAACGAAACAATATTGTATCTATATATCATCTGATCATTCCTATTGCTTATTTAGTTTTATACAGATTTTCATAAATCTAACCTTATTTTAATAAGTGACAAGTAGGGGCAGAGAAACGGAGAAGCTTTGTAAATAAATTTAAACTTTAAAAAATAATTTTAAAATAAATGAAAACATTTTGAAAACAGTTTTAAAGGATGTTCTGTATTAATTTGCGTTGTTTTCCTTAATTATTTTTTTACCTGAAAAATTATTTTATCGATGAAATTTCATTTATAATTAAAAAACAGGTCAAATTTTGGTTTAAATAATATTTTAAATTTTAAATTAAAATTGGGAGAGATAAATAGATAAACATTTTCCAATTAACACGTACCGTTAATCAAAGAGAAATCTTAGAAAAATTATAAAATTTATGTAAAACCAAAAATATTCAATTTAATTATTTTTTTTTAAATTGATATATAATTAACGTAACCATCGACATCGACAAACATTTATTTCTATAATATTTTATATTTTTTGTGAAACTATTTATTTTTATTTTTTTTTAAAACTTTTTTCCTATTTTACACACCATTTCTTCTTCTTGAACCTATTTATTTTTAATCTATATTTTCTCTCAAAAAACAGTCATTTCACAAAAAAACAAAATATGTAACAATTTTTTCTATATATTATTTTGCTAATTCTAATCAAAAGGTAAAATTTGCAAATTTTTTTTTTTATGTGCATTGATTTAAAAATATTTATCACTATTTAGAAATTTATCACTATCATACTCATGTAACCCATTAGTTCTCATCATATTAAAAAAAAACAGATACTGGTATCCCACTACTTTCTAACGTATTTGATTTTGTGAATAACTTGTATTTTAAACAAATTTGGAAATGACAATATTTCTATTACTTTAATTTATAAAAAAAAATTCCAATCTCTTTTCCCATGTTACATACTAGTACTGTCATCGTTTGCAATTGTTCTTTTTGCTTTCCACCTGATCAGTGATCAACGAGGTTAAGACTTTGTTTAATGATTTTAAATCGAGCTTGTAAGACTCCAAACGCGCGTTCGATGTCCTTTCGACATCTTTCTTGATGTTGTGCAAATAACTTGTCTGGTTCACTTTGAGGAAGTCGAATTGATTTAACAAAAGTTGGATAAGAAGGATAGATACCGTCAGCTAGATAATATGCCATATGATATGGACGTTGGTTCACGAAGAAGTTCACCTTTGGTGTATTTCCTTGTTCAACATCGTCGAACACCGGTGAACGATCTAGAACATTTATATCGTTCAATGTGCCTGGACACCCAAAAAATGCATGTCAAATCCAGAGATCATACGATGCAACTGCTTCAAGAATAACAGTGGTGGTTCCTTTATCTCCCCGGGTAAATTGGCCTTCCCATGCTGTAGGACAATTTTTCCATTCCCAATGCATGCAATCAATACTACCAATCATCCCTAGGAACCCCCGCTGATCGCTAACATGCAAAATTCTTTGCAGATCGTCTTGAGTTGGAGCTCTAAGATATACTTGTTCATACAATTGTATGATTCCTTTAGAGAATCATGTGGTTAAATTACAGAATCTACGCAAAAAATCATATAAGAGAATCCGAGAAGATAAGATAGAAGATAAGGATCATGTGGTTAAATTACAAGATAAAGATCATGTGGTTAAATACAAGATAAGGATCATGTGGATACTAACAAAAGTGACAGATTACATTGTCGGAAAATAATAGGATAGAACATCATGTGGTTAAAAAATATGAAGATAAGAATCATGTGGATAAAAAATCATTTAGGAGAATCCGAGAAGATAAGATAAAAGATAAGGATCATGTGATTATTGCATAAAATGGCAAACAAACATTATTGCATAAAATGACAAACATACATTATTGCATAAAATGACAAACATACATTACTGTATAAAATGACAAACAAACATAATTGCATAAAATAACAAACAAACATAATTGCATAAAATGACAAACAAACATTATTACATAAAATTAAAAACAAACATTACTACACTAATTTCCAAAGAGATCGTTCGTCAACTGCTCCAATAATTCTTTGCTCAAATCATCGAGATGTTCTTTTTCATTTAACTTTATAAACATCTTCATCTTCTTAGCTTGAGTTTTTTCTTTGTTCAATTTGTTTGCCTCCTTTTGTGCTTTGGCTATTTGTTCCAACTGTTCATTTTGTTGCTCCCTGAGATGCCTGAATTCATGCCAATCTTCATCAACGACTTCCAAAGCTGCACTCTTACCCTTTTTCTTAGCTTTTTTTTAGCTGCATCTCTTCCCATGGGACGAACACTGGAT
This sequence comes from Aethionema arabicum, assembly GCA_000411095.1. NCBI lineage: Eukaryota > Viridiplantae > Streptophyta > Magnoliopsida > Brassicales > Brassicaceae > Aethionema > Aethionema arabicum. The sequence continues at coordinate 8,269 of KE151758.1, read as the reverse complement.
CCTACAGAATTGGAATCACTTGGATCACTCTCATGAGTTCTCTTAGATCCACTACTTCCAGATCCAGTATTTCCTCCTACCTGACTACCAAAACGTGGTTGATTACGGACAGCGAGCCATTCTGGCATTAAATTGAAGGTTGCATGGTTACCACTTGAATATAGTTCATGTGCTTTAACGATTACATCATTCTCCGACCACCCACTTTGTTGCATACGCTTAGCATTATCGTAAGCGCCAATCCATCACGCAGATTATTAAACGAACAATGTTCATTACAGTACTCAACAATTTTACCCCAATATGCTTCACTCTTTTGGTTTTTGCCAATAATGTTGTCGGTTCCGTGTTTAATCCATCCGCTCAATAACACCAAATTTTGCTCAGTTGTCCATTTAGGGTTTTTCCGACGAGTAGAGGATGAATCTTCTTTAGCTTGAGTGGTTTCATGAGCATGAGTCATCACTCCTAAATTCATTTGGCGTAGAAAATCCGGGAAATTCACTTCCTCTAACAACATTTTCATTATCTGTTGAAGTAGAAGAATAAATAGGTTGTTGAGATGAATACCCCATCATTGATCCATAATATGGATGATAGTTTGGAATAGAAGATGGTGTAGAATAATTTGGTGGAAAACCATAATGTGGAACATTTTAGGGTTGGTTGAAAGATGCATTTTGAAATTGATAATTGTTGGGATTTGGATAGGGAAATAGATGATTAGCCGAATTTTGTGTAGGGTTATTGTTGGGATTTGGATATGAAAAAGGAAAATTAGTAGAATTTTGCGTTGGATTATTGTCGGAATCCATTTCACAAAAAAATATATTACGAATATAAACTAAAGTTTATGAGAGAGTAATAAAAAAAATATGGTAGAAATTGTTTTTTTTTGTGTCCAAATGAAATAAACCAAGTCTCTATATATACAGTTTAAAAAGTTATGAATTTTTGTATAAATATTTTTTTGAAAAAAATAGATTTATGGATAATAATTGATCGGTAATAGATAAGGTGAAAGAAAAATCTATAAAATATAATCAACAAATCAAATTATGACATGTGTATAATAAAGGAAAAAAAATAAAAAAAGAAAAGGAAAATATGACGTGGATAACTTTTCTTCATTTCAACTAGTTGAATACTTTCAACATCTTTCCTTCCACGTATGATTTTTTTTTATTCAACACATGCATTGTAGTTATTAAACAGTTGAAATAAAAATTCAACAAGACCAATGTACATAGCCTAAAGAGACATTATCTTCTACACTAAAATACTAGTTTTGTGGTGTAACACTATTCATAACACTAAATTATTTTAATAGTATATTTTAAAAGAATGTATATTATTAAATTATAAAATAATGTTTATAAAAAAAAGAAATTAATCATTCACAAATTATTGACGAAATAATGTTTATTATTAATATAGACAGAATAAACATTATTTATAAACTAGAAACGTGATACAATAATACACCTTTTCAACAATATTAATGTTTTTTATTTAACAACATGCTTAAAATAATGTTTATTATTAATATATTTAATAATATTTCCTATACCAAAATATCTAAAATTATAAAAAAAAATTAAGTAAAACTAAACTTTTTTACTAAAAATAAATTAAAAGACTAAAAGCATGAAGAAAAAATGACAAAAATAAAATCAAAAAGACATAATAATGCAACAATTATTGTGTCTTAAAAATAATTAATATGATTGAAGATGCTCAATTGAACTTAACACTAAAATACTATATTTGGTATAAAAATTGCATCAAATATAGTGTTATAAATGAAGATGGCCTTACAAATGAAACCCAAAACCGACCGATTTAACCGGTTGATCCGAGTGACATCAAACTTATGATTAAACCGGATTTTTTTTATGCCTCGCCACCATCTAGTCTAGTCCAACCTGGTTTAGTGCTTTCTTCTAAAAACAAAATTACTTTTATTTATTATTTTGTCATGTGATATTAACAACAACAAAGTTACTTTTCCGTTAAGTGGTTGTGTATTTATTATTCTTGTAAAAGGCGATTCCCAATTTTACCAAGCTCAAGATCAAT
>KE151757.1:0-17427 GCA_000411095.1 Aethionema arabicum | reverse complement strand
TATATATTATTTTTTTTAACATCATTTTTGGACCACAATCTCGCCCAATAGACAATTAGCTGCTCAATTGCAGCAGGTGGGATTTGAACCCTCGTGCCATGGGAAAAGAAACATGGGATAACCACTAGCCCATGGTGTTCTCAACAAATATATATATATATATATATATACACAATATCTTAATATATATATCTATATACACAATATCTTAATATATATATATATAACATAAATATATATTAATATTTATGATTCAACATTACGGACGCATAGTAGATTTACTTAGTTAATCAGGAAGGTTACAAGAAGCTTATGAATTCGTTTTAGCAATGCCCATTAAACCAGACGCTATCTTTGTTAAGAAATCTCTGCAATGCTTGCAGCATTCATGGAGAAACTGTTGGGGGAAGAAATTGGGAAAGTTCTTATCAAGAAGTGATCAGATTCTGTTTGTGGAATGTGAAGATTACATTGCTTTATCGAATTTGTTAGCTTATAAAGGGAAATGGGCCGAAGTAGAATTTCTTAGAGAAGAAATGAAAGATAGAATAATCAAAACAAGACCTGGTTACAGTCTTCTTTAAAAGATCAAGATCATAAACTAACGAGGTTTTATTTATGTTACAGATCAAGATCATAAACTAACAAGACTGTAACATTACTGTTACAGTTCAAAAGCGCTGTTTTCCCCTGAAGTCTCTCTTGTCTTCTTTAAGAGCTTCATGTGAATCCATGGCATCAATATCTAGCAAGGAAAAACAAGAAATCAAGATCATATATAATAACCAGAAGGAAGAACACAACAAGGTTTAATTTGATTTTACCAATTAGAATCCGGTGAAAGCCGAAGTCTGATGTTCTCTTCTTAGGTTCGTGGTCTGAATCATCAGAATCGTCCATGATTTCGATGATTTCAACATCTTTGTCTTCATCAAATGGATATTTGATTTCAGAAGCTGTTACATCAAAGATCACTACATGGAAAGTTGATTTTCCATTGAATTCAAACATGAGGAGATGACCTTCAGCTATGGAATGAGCTTCTGCAAACTCAATCCAACCCTCTTGGAACCAAATCTCTTCACCTATACGTTTAAGTTGAATTGAACGGTTAAACCCCATAGGAGTCTCAAAAGTCACAAACTTGGAGAGTTTAGACCCATGAAGCTTCGCGAATCTTGGCGGAATCTTCTGTGAAAAAGTAAAAAAAATGTCAGATCTTGGATTAGTTAAACTAGAAGAGATGATTATCTACGAAAAAGGGCAATTTTTTGCATAAAATTGCAAGAGAAATGTATAGATTTGCAGAATTGAAAATAAATCAAAGACATGCAAAGATGTAAAGTAAGTGAAACTCTGTTTTGGGTATTACCATAATCTTACGGTTCAATGTTGATGGTAAAATCAACTTTAAGAACTTAGTAACCGGAGAAAAGGGATATGATGGCGGCCGGTGGTGAGAGTCGGATGTGGCTCTGGTCTTCATTTTCCGTGTAGTTACCATTTTGCCCTTTTTTGCTTTCAGGAAGAAGAACAAGAAGAAAAGAGATAGATTGTGAACTGTAGTCACTCAGTGTTTCGTAAAGTGATAAACTTTAAGAAACGAAAATATACTTTTTGTCAAACCCAGTGAATATTATTCATATTCTGTAGTTCCCAAAATAAAATAAAAAATTGAAAATAGTTATTTTTTATTTTTATTTTTAATTTAAAATTAGTTAAATAATGTGTGCCGTTTCGGACTAATTCAAACATCGAGCAATACGAAAAGTTGACATCAATTCTAGTTTCCAACACTTGTTCTTTTTCCAAAGGGTAAATAGCAAAATAAACCCTCCAAAATATATGTTTGGCAACTTATACCCTACAAAAAAATTTTGGCAAATAAAACTCTCCAAAATCATTTTTGGTAAATTGTACCTTCTGCTTAAAATCCCTAACACAGAATATTACTCCGTTAAAATCAAAGTTGTGCGTTTTGAAATATAAAGAAAAACGAATTTGAAATGTTAAAATAACGAATTGCAAAAAGTTGATTTTGTCGATTTTTAGAGATTCCATTTGAGCATTAGGGCTTTTTATAAATTTAGTGATTCGGTCGATTTGGGATTCCAGTTGAGCGATTTCGTTAAGAGCGGAGTGGGTGACGAAAAACTACAACGTTACAGAGAAGTTGGGTGGATTCCGTTGGGATGAAATTGGTGGTGAACTGTAGGCGATGGTGACTGAAAGGCCAACACGGTAGTGACGGTAAAATTTAATCGACGGTGGTTGGTGTCTGGTGCGAGAGAAGACGAAGAAGGTGAAACGTAATCGCGTGGTGGGCTAACCTAATTTTTTTTTCTTTTATTTTTAAACTAATTTTTAATCCTAATAATCATAGGTTTATTTGATATTTTAAATTAATAATAATTATTATCATAGTAACGGAGCAATTAACGGTTCCGTTAGGGATTCCAAATCAAGGGTATAATTTACCAAAAATAATTTTGGAAGGTTTTTTTTTTCTAAGATTTTTCTGTAGGGTATAAGTTGCCAAATATATATTTTGTGGGGTTTATTTTACCATTTACTCTTTTCCAAAATACATCATTTATTATTAGTAAATCAGGGGCATATTAACCGACTTTTGTAAAACTGCTGCTCAAAACCGATCGATTAGAATTTAGAATAAATTTTAGAATTCAGTTTTCGGTTCGGTTTAGGTTTAAACCGAATTAATTCGGTTTAAACATATGTCTCTTCCGTTTCCCAAAACCTCATCTTCCCCATGTTTACTCAGGCGTAATTATTGTTATCGGAAATGTAACTTAATAGATTACTATGAAGAACACTGAAAAGGCAATTCAACAATCTTGTAGGTTTTCATTTCTTCTTTCTCGCTTCATCTCTCAGCAATGGCGGATTTCCCTCCTTTCCGGCAAACATTTCTCACCGGCAACACTAATTATTGTCAGACATTGTTTCTTTATTTTTTTCTAAATTAAAGTCAATTTAAACCGGTTTAAACCAAGCTAAACTGGAATTGTTCTCTATAACTATTTTATCATCGTTTAGTGTAACAGTTGTTGTGGTTTTGCAGACGGTTCCTGATGAATTCGCTACGAAGTACAAGAAACTGTGGTTTAGATCGGACGAGTCGGACAGAAACTGGAGAGTGAAATTGGAGGATTTCTTTTTGACTGATGGCTGGGAAAAGTTTGCCGCCGCTCATAATCTCAAAGATGGTGACGTTTTGGTTTTTAAACACGAGGGAGACGACTTCTTTCATGTTTCTGTTGAATCCCAATCTGATACCGTTGATGCGCAAAACGCATCATGTGGTTATGCTGATATTGGTGAAGATTACACAGTTGACAATGGTGTCGATGTTGGCGTTGATGTTGTTGATGCTGGTGGAGGAGAAGACGAAGGTGATGAAGGTAAGGTGTTTAATGAAATGTCTAAACGAACATCTGTTTTATTTTTTGAGGTTATTGTGAATATGAGTGAAAGATATAGAACATTGTTGTGATTCAGGGAACATTTCGGAGAAGAAGGATAAAAATCCAGAAGCCGATTCTTCTTGTTTCGTCGTGCGTGTCGCACATTATAGGCTACTCTGTGATCGTTTGGTGACTCTTTTACTTCATTTTCTACTTTCTTTTTTGTAATGTGAAAGAGTATAAATATGTAAGCCATGGATTGGTGATGTTTACAGGATCTTGGTGAAAGATTTACTTTGTTGTTGAGCGGGGAGAACAAAAGGCGTGAGATTGATGTACAGAATGAGCTGGGAAGAAAATGGACTATGCTTCATGTACTAATCAATTCAACTGTTGTGTTTTACATCAGAGGAGACTGGAACAGTTTCTGCTGCGCTAATGGGTTAAGTGAGGGAGACTTGTGTAAGTTTAAACTTGTTGAAAACGGAGAAACCCCTGTGCTCTTGTTATGTTCAAAGGAGTCAGCCATTCATAAAAGTAGTAGCGGAGAAGATGATGATGAAGAAGAATGTCATGAAGTAGATGCTGCAGTGAAGACACCTTCTCGATTTGTGACATTAGAATACACACCTAGCTGGCACTTATTCGGACTGGTAAGTAATCAGAACTTTGTAGAGCTGTTGCTGTTTCTGTTTCTGATGTGTAGCTTCTGCAGTCTTTTCCACAGGGCTTCACGAGGGAGAATGGGATTAAGAAGCCTGGGGAGATAACTCTTCTAAACAAAGACGGAAGAAAGTGGGCGGGTTATCTACGGATGTCAGGATGTATAGATAATGGAAGTGAGTGGTTTTATATAAGCAGAGGTTGGAGAGAGATGTGCAAAGAGAACGGCGTGATGGTAAATGACTCATTTATGCTGGAATTGATATGGGACGACGCAACTCCGATACTTAAGTTCTGCTCTAAGGTGAAGAACATCTACTCACTAAAAGCATTAGCTTGCTAACTTAGAGCTAAAAATTTGTGTCAAAGAAGCTTAATTTCACTTTGAGTTCCTTTTTCCAGATACAAAACCCTGAAGCCCAATGTAAAGGAAGAACATTTACGCGAGGCGGTGGAAGTAAGCGAGTAACTCGTGAACCAGAGCAACAAGAAGGTGAGAAGATAGCTGCAATGGAACCATCTTACTACACACCCACAACAAAAAAATCCAGTACTAATCAGAGAAACTTGCGGTCCACGCAATCAAGGTCTTGCTAGGCCTCTGATCAGATGAGTAAGGTGAGACGGAGCATTGTAGACACTTTAAGAACTGTAAAACGGTTTCGGGTCGAGCTCGAGACAAGGGAACAACATTTGGAAGCTGCTCTAATGGAAATTGATGGCTTAGGTTTGTTCTTGACACGTGATCTACTTGTTTTATAAAGGTTTTTTACTTAGCTTTCTGATGTTTTCATGGTGTGAAACAGGGGAGAAGATATCGGGAATCACCAAAAGGTTCTTTGGATAAAAGACCAAGAGGCTACAACTCATCTTGTTCTTTCTTCTAATTCCGCCTAATTAATTTAAGTTTGTTCACCATTATTTAAAGACTTGCCTACTTTCTGTAAGGTATGTGATTTGTGTTTTGCGGTTGTTATCAGCAATTGAACTCAGCTTATATAGCACAGACCGTTAATGGTGTCATGATTTTCAGTTTTCACTTATAATCATAAATTGGCCAAAAATTAGATACTTAAAGACAGATTTCTTGGACCAGAGCTTCTAGCTTTTGTTCGTTAATTTCTTGAGTGTTTAGACTAGGGTTGGGTATTTAGGTATTTGTTCGGCATTTTTGGTTCATCGGTTTTTACTGTTTTTTGGTTTTATGACTGTTTTTCGCTTTAAAGATTTTGGTTTGGATCTGGTTATGGTTCGAATACCTGCTAAGAAGATCCAAAAAAATATTCTAAAATTGAAAAAACATCCAACAACCTATAAGAAAATACCCAAAAAACTACAAATACTCGGAAAAAAATGTATAGTTACTTTTATATGCCCATTTTATCTTGGTTTGGATCCATTTACTATATGAGATTCATGGATTATGAGTAAATATCTAATGGTGACTTTTCGCTAGAATCGGAATCAAACTTTTTTTCGGTTGGTTTGGTTCTTCGGATCCCGTTGTTATGCCCAATCCTAGTTTAGACCCTACACGACTTGTTTCACTTTAGTGATCTGAGAGTAAGATGGAATAGGGGTGAGATTCGTTAATGGCCGAGTGCGATGGGAACGTTGAGAATTAGTACTTCCATTAATAATTGAATTGATGACAGGAATATTAATACACCACATTTTAAACATATGAGGGACTAAATTAATTACATTTGTTAAATTAATCATATTCCTTAAATTGAGAATTAAATTGAGTGAATAAAATTTGTAGATAATTTTTGTTGGTCTAATTTAAAATTTATCACATAAATAATTTAAATTATGAATAACACACACGTGTAAATGATATGATTCAAAATTTAATGAAGTTTTTGTATCTATCTGTGAATTATTTTAAAATTTTTGTATAAATTTAAAAAAACGTGGTAGATTAACTCGTTTGTATAAACTCATATACAATATTATTTAAAAATTATATTAATTTAGTATTTTATTGTTGTTGTGGTAAGTTAGGAGAAGAAACTCTTTATTTAAGTTAAGTTGTTTATATGATATGTTTCATGTAGTAAGTAATGTTTAGGTCCGTGTGTTATTTGACATGATTTTTAAACAACATGGAAGATAAATAAAATAAATGATTTATCCATCGGTTGTAATTTGTGTGTATACTTGTACCTTTTTTGTACTTTAGAACACACACTTTACAATATTATGAAACTGAAATTTGGTAATATATATCTCATGGTTGTAATACAAAGTTGCACATGTTAGTTTACTTGTTTTTTGATAAAACCATATAACAATAATTAACAAAAATATTTATAACAAAAAAACATAATTAGAACATCACATTAAGCTTGGTTTTTTTTCCTCCAAAATTAAATTTAGTCAAAAGCATAAAAAATTAGATAGACCAGTGTTTTTACTAATACTCTTTTCGATAAGTAGAAAAGTTAACTTTTTTTTGTCGGGAAAAGTTAACTTATTTATGTGAATATTCATATAAATAACTTAATTCCATTGAAAAATCAAACAATGATAGAAATATTTTTTTTAACAAAAATAATGTATGCACCAATTTTTGGTAATTAAGGAACTTTTTAAATAAATGGTGGTTAAAATATTCAAATAGCGGATAAGTTTTGGAAGTATGCGTAAGTTGTTTTAGAGTATTAATTACAAGAGAAAATGGAAGTAAGACCTATTAATTTTAGGCTTTATGCGTGCTTGTAACAAAGTGAAATTTTCTTATCCTCGTAAACACCTTTGGTCTCTACAATGTTAAGTCATGAAAAATGCTGCATTATCTGAAGCATTCTCTTCACATCTTCTTACTCTTCTTCCCATTTTAAAGCCCTCTTGAGTATAGATTTGCAGGCGTAATTGTTCCCTGTTGAAATCTCCTTGCATACCATAGTCCTTCATTGCAGTCTTCAATTCATCCATTGTTATGTACCGGTTGAGTAAAATCAAGGGATTCGAATTCAAATTCCAATCTTTAACCTATGCTGAAAGATAGAAATTGTGAATGTGTTTTGGCATAAGGATCCTTACAACTACACACTGAAATTTGAATAAGAGGAAAGCCAAAGATTTCACACTTATTGAGATTTTGACCAGAGGTTACCTCAACATCAACCTTACAAAATAAAAAATTCCTTTTGAAGATACTCTGATTTCACAAAACAAGTCAAACTTGATACATAATTGATTCATAGTATTTGATAGATGAACTCACCATAAACACTTTCTTGAGGGGGCCTGAAGGTAAAACAGTTGAAAAGGTAGAAGCTTGTTAGAATGTATATATCCTAATTGTCTGGTTATGATAACCCAACAATGTGGTTTTAAATCGAACACACTTACTGGGATAGTCTAATCAATGTGGCGTTTTTTGGTGAACGACCATTGTTTTTGGGAAAACCTAAACATTAAACATCAAATGTTTACTCCCTTACTCATCAATTTTAAAATTAGCATCTATGAGGAATCCAAAGAATGATAATGATTCATTACAAACAACCGCTTACACTCGAATTAAATCACATACAAGAGCAAGTGTTCACCTATAATCTGCAACATGAATGAAATAAATAACATGCGAAGAGCAATAAATCTTGTGAGTTCTTATGCTTTACGGGATCTACTAAATCAAATCCATGGATATTCCTAGAAGAAATCAAAGGGAAGAAAACTAAGAGGAATCCTTCTTCATGGTTCAATCTGAGAAAACCGTCAACACGCAGACAAATCGCCGGGGAATTGAAAAATGCAGACGATTTTCCGATGATGTGGCCACCACCGTTGGACTACAGCGCCTCGAGTTCATGTGACGGCATTTCTCAACATCATTGAGCGCCTGCAAACATAAAATTATCAAATTTAATATTTGAAAGCAACCGGAGAGGATTTATTAGATTTGAGAATAAATCGGAGAAAGTGTGGTCTTCTCCACAGCTGAGGAAAGGCTCCATATGCGTCAAAAGTACCGGTGACAAAGTGGACAATGGAAAAAACACAGGAAGACACGCCTATTCCCACCGCCAAACAGAAGCTTGGTGGGAGGAGGGTGGAAGAAACAAGTGGAGAAATGGGGTTTATAATGTTGTAAGAAATAACTGAAACGGTATGCAAAAATGTCCGTTACAAAACTTGATCACTTTAATGGGAGATAAAGCAAAACCGAGGAGGAAGTTATCATTTTAATGGCAAAAAACGTAAAAAGAGGAAGAAGGCGATAGATTTGGAGGAGGCGAGAGGTTCTAAACTGTGGGAGTTTTAGATTAGCTCGACTCCATTTTTCCAGTTTCAAGATGATGTGGAGAACAAATGGTAACCTGTTAAAATATTGCTGATGTGGCAAAATTTTATTGGATAAGTCAAAATTAAGTATTTGTATTTGCTTTTACCTCTCTGTTCGGACAACTGGGAGATACAGAGAACAACTATTTGTATTTGAATTTGTATTCGAATTTGTATTCTTATCCACATTTACTTGTTTATGAAACTTGAAGAAATTAGAAGTGTGCAATTACAATTTATAACCCAAAAGTGCAACTAGTAGTAATTTTGGACAACAAGATAAATGGTGGAACAACTGTTTCTGAAACTCAGAAAAATTTCAATTTCCCATCAAAACCCAAAATTATAAATTTCCACCAAAACCCAAAATCTCAATTTTTGCACCTAAAACTTGTCCACATCTCTCCAACATCCCTTTTCAGGTGTTGTGTAGCATCAAACATAGTTTTCGTCAACCTATAACCCCCATTTTCTAAATCTGTCCCAGGTTGGCAGCCCACCGTGAGCTACAATCCAAGTGTTGAAGGCATGTTTTGATAAGTGATTTTTGAATCATATCGCTGACATCCAATCAAGAGTCGGGGGTTGCGGGTTTAGCAGCTGCCATGTTGACCGGTGGGAGAATGTAGGTGATGAGGTAGTTGGCGAGAGTTTCCATTTGCATTGATCTTTGAGGAGAGGATCCATATGCGGTGGTTGTTACGGTAAAAGTGCTTTGAGTTGCGAGATTAACAGACTTCTTCCTCTCTAGAGACGCCATCCACCGTTGCAAGCAACTTGTTTTACGGTGGAATAATCTCCAATGCCCATGATCTGTGGACTGGAAGGGCCTAGGATGTCCAAAAGAGCACCATTTCCAGACTAGTAGTGTGACCAAAAGGAAACATCTTCTCCTGAGAGTATTTGACACATGAGGAACGACTTCGCTTTGCTTCTAGACTTCATGATTTGTCTCCACATCCAGCTACCTCGAGTGTTTAAATTTTTAGTCCAGAATCCTTAGCGTATCAAATTTATTTTTACCCACTGTGTCCACAACGAGTTATTCTTCTCATGTAACTGCCAAACCAATTTTAAACTGAAAATCTAGTTTGCTGCATCTAAATTCTTCAGTCCCTGGCCGCCGCTAGCTTTGGGAGTGCACACCGTTTTCTATTCTATCTTCGCTCCCCGAGCTAAGGTTATATCATCTGTCCATAGAAAAGCGCAACATACACGTTCTATGTTAGAGATACACTTCTGAGGCAAGATAAATACCGTTAACCAAAAGTTAATAGTGTTGGCTATAACATGTTTGAGTAGTTGTGATCTCTCCACAAAGGATAAGTGCTTAACCAACCATAATTTTACCTTTCGGTGTAGTCTCTCGATTAATAAGCCGTATTCATTTTTCCTGACTTTTTGAGTAATTAACGGCAGCCCTAGATATTTAACGGCTAAAGTTCTATGAGTTAAATTGAACTTGATGGCGAAAGCTTCTTGCCTTGTGTGATTATTTCCATCCAAATAAAGTACTGACTTCTGAGTACTAATTTTTAAACCCGATTGAATGTAAAACCCGTCAAAGACTACTATAATACCTCTTAGCGACTCCTCGTTGACATAAACAAATTACGAGTAAATCATCGGCAACTGAGAAAGCAGTCTGGGACATTTAGAGCGCATAATGTATTGGTGACTAATTACCTACTCACATTATCATATGTCTTAGCAAGATTGACCTTTAAGCATCATCTTTTTGTCGTTGTTGATTTATGGAAGTTAGTTACCAATTCTGAAGCCAGCAAAACGTTTTCAGCCAATGATCTTCCCTTGAGAAAGTCGGTTTGATTACTCTATACTACATCACCGATAAAGAGATTGAGACGTTATGATATGATTCTCGTGATAATCTTGTATGTTGTATTGCAACAAGATATAGGCCTAAAGTCTTTGAGTTTCTCGACTCCTGCACCTTTGGTATTAGTGTAATAGATATAGCTTTAAGCTGCTTTAACAATTTACCCGTTTGGAAAAACTTGCGAACTCTATGAGCCCACAATGCCCCATGTCAATGTGTAGAACTTAGCTAGAAAACCGTCAGGCCCCTCCTTCTCCTTTTTAAACAGGGTTTCCGATGGGTACATGAGAGCTTCTGTCTGGGTTCTAAGCATAACTGACACTCCTTCTTCGATTCTCTTTTGTATATTCGTCAAGGTTGATTTGTTAAGGGTCCTACATATGAGTTTGGCTTCTTTCATCTTTGTACACAACCTGTACATGTTATTACCTAGCACCTCCGTAATCTGCCACTTGTCTTTTATCTGGGTATGGAATTCTGGCAGTTTAGCAATATGACTGAAAACTTTAAAAGAGTTCTTGGGGATTGGTGTGGGCTCTCTGATTCTGATGTCACATCTCGCGTGGTGAAATCCACCCGATGCCTCATACATTGTCTGTGATTGTTGGGGAACATTTGTAACCACTCCTCGTTGATTAGCACTCTGTCAAGCTTGCGAATAATAGGATTTGAATCACATCTATTTGTCCAAGTGAAGATCGGACCCCTAAATGGTAGGTCAAAAAGATTAGTGTGTTCTAAACAACTTAGGAGTTCACACATACCTTGTGAGTTTGCTGCCGCGACAGTATTGGAAAAATGTTCATCCGAGTTAAGAGATTGGTTAAAATCACCCATCACAACCCATGGTAACGAGTTGATAAGTGGGGTTTGAGCTAGATCCCTGAGTTTTGTCCAGAGTCTTGCTTAGGGACCTATTTTATTTTCTACATACATCACCGCTAGAAAAAATGAGTCTCCTATATTGGGGGTTTTTACCTTAGCAGTCATCATTCGTTCACTCAATTTCATTGGAATACCCGACCTCCACACGATCCATATTCTTCCATTTGGAGTGTGTCCATAATTCATATCCATGTTCCAACCTGGTAGAATTTCCTGAAAACCCTTTTTTGATTTATCCTCTTTTACATGCGATTCTACATAGCTCCCATTATATGATTTATTTGATGTATCCATTTTTTTAACTTCAATCCTTCTCCTTAGATTATTAAAATCATGTACATTCCAACAAAAAAAAATAGTCGGTTGCATCATTAACAAAAGTGTAAGGGTTTTCCGTCTATCTTTTGGAATTTTCTTTCTTTTTCGGAGAGTGACCTCTCTCTAAAGAAGAAGAGTCGCCCGTCAAGGTGAAGATGGGTTTTGTAGAACGATGTTTCTTCCTTTCTTTGTTTTTGGAGGTAACATTGTCCAAGAGCGTTGAATTCTTGATTTTGGCGACCTTAAACGGTGACTCCGACCGACGTCTTAAGATTTTTTGTGTCATAGCAATTATTTCACCTCCCTCCTCTTCGTTTGTTAGAGGTTCTGAATCTGAACTGGAGATGGCGCCTTGCTTCTCTAGAGGTTGACTCTCTATTATTGTTACTTATTTGGTTTTCTTGATTTTCTCTCTTTGCCTAGAAGATCTAAAATATCTAGGAGATCTAGGTGGTCTAGGAGATCTGGTTGATCTAGGAGAAGTAGGAGATCTAGATGATCTAGAAGACATGGTTGATCTAGGAGGTGGGCTATGGTACCGCTTTGCTTCTCTTGGTAGGCAAGGTGTGGAATCAAGACTTCCCATGTTTTGTGGAGATTTGTCGGCAGGTTTTCATGTATTCTATTTGGCTACCTCTTTTTCTTTTACGACACTGCTCTCTCACTCTAATAGCTGAGTTTTTGGCACGACCTCAACCCTTCCTTTGTCAATTTGATTGCTGTTAGTGGTGGCTAGAGTAGTAGATGTGTTGTTCTCTTGTATTGTTGCGTTCATTATATGTTCACTCTTCTTATCATGATATAAACTGATATTGATACTCTTTTGAGCTATGTTAATTGACTCTCTGTTTCTTACAATAGGGATTCCCAAACGCTTCTGTGAACATATGTTTTGTAAATGCCCCTACTCAGAACAATGCTCGCTGATAGGGGTGTTTTTGACACATTTGCAAGCCTTGTTGTCGTAGTTTTATCTTTGTCTTTAGGAGCATGGTGCATTTTAGGTACATTTCACGTTATGGAGCCAAGGAAGGACCAACGAAGGGAAACAGAACAAAAAGGAACAAAAACTCGTGAAAATATGAAGTCTGCACCAAAGGGCACGACCAGGGCACCAATGCCCATGGTCGGGGCCTCAACTTAGCATAAAAAGACTTTTGGGCATCAGGACCCGACCGTGTCAGCTGACCACCCATGGTCGGGCCCCAACACAAAAAGTTGCTGAGAGTGTCTGAGTCAATAGCCACGACCGGGTTATGTGTTGACCTATGGTCAGGGCCTTATGACTAAAAAGAAGGAAAAATTGTTGCTCAACCTGACTCGACCGTGGGGCACTGATTGACCCGGTCGGGGCCTTACTGGATGACTGAAGAAGTTTCATTTTCTTGTCTCTTACGCGTTTTTACCTAGGGTTTCATACAAATACTCTTCTATCTCGTTTTTGTAAAAGTGTGCAACCCTAGAGGCTTGTTCTCGGAGCTTTGTTTTGCTTTTGCACCAACTTTGGAGATTGTAGTTGAAGATTCTAAGTTCTAACACCATTAAAGCGAATAATTATTTCCCATACTCTCTCTCTTTACTTTTATTATATTTTGATTATGTTTTTCTTCACTTTCATGGCTATGTTAAACCTAGGCATCACTGAGTAGCTCCCTAGTTTGGATGTAAGGATTTCTATGGAATTGTAAGATGTTTATTAGACACAAATAGGTATAGAAACAATTGTTCCCTCATATAATCGGCGTTCTTAATGCTAAGACTATTTTGATCACCTAGTTTACGATCATAGGTTAACCTGGATTCCCAAAAGATCGCAGATTGCTAGAATATACGTTAGATGAGCACTGAAATAAGGCCAATGAGAGTTGAAGTCTAAAGAAACTGTTGACATATCATTCCCGAACTTAATGCATGCTAGCAAGTTTAGATCTTGGATTGTGAGAATCCTCGTATCCATGGCTTGTTTAGGATTAGAGATCACGATCACTGCCCGAGAGGGAGCCGGTCTTCGTTTATTTATGAGTATAGGCTGAGTTTAAAACAAACATGAATAAGTGTCTAATTCATTTTGCACTCCTCTATAGAAATCCCGAAGTTCTAACGCTTTTTACTATTGTTATAAACGGTTGCTTTACTTTGATTTCTGCTAGTGACAAGTAGGAACCAACCCGAATCGTTTTTTGGTCTTAGATTGATTTGATACTAAAGGCAAAAGAAGTACACCAGAAAAGTGGTTCGATACCCTTACTTCCCACTACATCGCTTATGTGCGTAGTGGTGCCGGAGTTAAGGAAACCCCCTTTCTTTGATGTGATAACACAACCGCAAAACCTTGTTATCAATCTGGCGCTGTTGCCCTATTCCTTTGTACCTTTTATTGATAGTATAAAGTCTTTTCTAAGATTTTTATGATTTTTTTGTTGCTTTATGTGTATCAGGTGTATGCAGAGAAGAAGTCAACTCTCTGAACCACTGCTTACACTATCACTCGAAGAACTAGCAAGAGTAGAGAGGTCAAGAAACTGCATAACTCGCACGCCAACACCAATCACAATGGGTGATAATCCTGGCAACAATGAACACGCCGCGATGGACGCTCGTTTAGCCGCGCTGGAGGCTAGCAACACACAAGCCCAACAGCAAATTGCTGCATCACTGGCACGTAATCCACTTGATCAACAAGTGACGTGAGATGAGGACAAGCCACATCACCACTACAGGAAGAGATCACCAGTAATCCTTCCACTACTTCAAAGGAATGACTTTGAACTCAAGGCTAGTCTCATAAACTTTGCTGAAGCTCAACAATTCTTCGGAAGAAGCAATGAACATCCAATCGAGCACCTCGAAAGGATTAAATCCATAGTGAACACCGTGAAGATTAACGGTGTCCCCCAGGACTACTTACGTAGTAAACTCTTTGAGTTTTCATTAGCTAATAATGCAACCGCTTGGTTAAAGGCATTACCTCGTGACGCTTAGACGAATGGATAACAATTTGCGATGCCTTCTTAGATCACTTCTTCATGAAGGCTAGAACAACTTTACTACGCTCATAAATCCAATGGTTTAAGAAAGACTCAAGAGAGTCCTTTTTCGGAAGCGTGGGAAAGATTCAAATCCTACCAAAGAGAATGCCCTCACCATGGCTTCACATCAGTTCAACTCCTTCACATCTTCTATGATGGAGTGAACAATACATACCAAACTGCACTTAATGCTGCATCGAACGGTAACTTCATGACTCGCTCTCTAACTGAACGTACTAACTTGATTAATAATTTTGCAGAGAGCAGCGCTGAGAAGAATCCGGAATACGATAGAACCAAAGGAGTTTGAAGCATCGAAGAATCTACATTTGTAGCAATTCACGAAAAGCTTGATAGGATTAATCTTGATCAGAAAAGAGGAGTTCTTGTTGTCGAACATATCTATGAGGATGACATTAATTCTAAACAAGCGGAGATAAGCTATGTAAATGGCCAGCCGGCTAAACGAGGCTTCAATCCCAACTATAGGAACCATCGAAACCTCTCTTATAGGAGCACAAACGTGGCGAATCCACAATTTCAGGTATATCTTAATCAAGCGAATAACGGTAATAACCCGGTGTTTAACTCGTTTCAGGATCAAAGACCACCTCCACAACAATCCCCACAAGAAGTTTATCAACCTCCACCGATGAGGAATGCTGCTCCTCAAAGACCATCACATAAATATCAAGGACCATCCTTTAGAGATCCTTATAAGAGATGAAACAACAGATTGGAGAAGTACTCACGAACCAACTGTGGTATGACGCAAGGACCAAGGAAAAGTTCAACCTAATAGAGGGAAGAATCGAATCCCTAACCTCCCATGTTAAGAAGCTAGAAACGCAAACTGCGCAAAACGCAGAAGCTATCAAACACCACCAAGGAATGCTGCCTAGTAAAATGGAAGTTAATCTTCGCAAGAGCATGTCAACGCAATAGCGACTAGCTATGGAGGAAGGCGGCAAACTCTGGATTTTTCAGCCTACATTGATGTAAGTGAATTGACTGTTGCTGATTCAAGCACTAACACTTCTCTTTTTGCTAAAACAGGTAGCACTGGGGCACCTGTCAGGAGAAGCATATTAAAAAAAACAACGCCGAAAGAAGAACCTAATCCACCTTTTCCAGGAGATGAAGTTTATGTTCCTAAACTACCATACCCAAAAGAAGATGAGAAAGTCTCTAAAACCGTGGAATGGACTAAGACAGAATCTTGTCGAGCTATCACAAGCTTTGATGTCGAACGAAGAAGCGATCCAGGTGAGTATCTTATTCAGTGTTACATAGGGGACACTAACTTTCATTCTGCCCTCTGTGATTCAGTTTCTAGAGTCAACATCATGCCACTCATGACAACATATAGGCTAGGATATGGGGACAACTATGATCAACAAGATTTCACGTAGACAATGGCTAATGGATCCAAAGGTGACAATTTAGGAGTCATTTATGATGTACCAGTCAAAGTAGGGAGCATTTTTGTACCTACTGATTTTGTCATCATAGACATGAAGATGAATAGGCCCAGTATTTACATCCGGGAAGACCATTCTTGGCCACCACCAATGCAATAATCGACTGCAAAAAGCAGAGGATCTATCTGAATTATGACAGAGTAACATTGCGCTTTGCCCAAGATGGGTATAATCTGCCACATTCGCTACCTACGCAAAAAAACCAAGCTAATATTCCCCAACCTTACTGGAAAACCTCATGGAGGAGACTTAGCTGATTACAAATTCCGGCTCTCGGAGGTAAAGCGAAAGAAAACGGTAGTGAGGAAATAAGCGAATGGATGAAGGTTTGGAAGAGACCGAAGAGCACACGCCATAACAAAATGCTTAGATTTAAGGTGATCAGTCAGGGCGACCTGTACACCCATGGTCGGGGGCTATCACGAAGAAAACTGGAAAGTCTCTTAGACTAACCACACGACCGGGTCCTCTGGTGACCCATGGTTGGGGTGGTCCACGAAGAAACTGGTAAAACACTGAGGCCGGACCTTGTCCTCATGACACCCATGTGATCACAACGAGGTTTTACGATGTAAAGGGGTGTGATAATTTTAAAATTTGTAAACCTCTACTTCCCGACCACAAAGGGTGTTGTAGTAGTATGAGGTATCGATCCAAGGGACTTAAGTGCTAAACAACAAGCGATTAAGATTTCGGTAAAGATAAGACAAGAAATTTTGGTTTTTGAGGTGTCATTAAACGAAAGCAGGAAATTAAACTGATGAAACTTCAATAACTAAAAGCGCTAGATTCAGGAATGATCTATTCACGAAATCATGGTCAGACACCTATTTAGATTCTACGATTAAACAGTCTTGACTCTATCATAAATATTGAACCGGCCCACTCTCGTGCGACAACTCGCGGTTCCTACACTAGAAAGGGATTGACACTGGCCTCACTCTATCACTCTTATGAGGAATCACAACTCTCTCCCATAACTAACATGCATTAACGAACTGGAATTAGATATGCCAACAATCTACTAAATCTAACTCTCGTCACCGCTTAGTAAATCGTTCGCGCTAGTGTATTTCTAACTTATCCTACCGGCTCTCGCAATCTAGGACTCGTCTAACATTAAGAACTAAGTGGCCAATCTTAATTAAAGCATTACAAACAACACTAGGCGAAGGAACAAGAGATATTTCAACCTATTTGTGTCTAACCATTGATATTCGATCCTAAAACATCATAAATCTAACTAAGAACTACTCTAACATGTGGTAATAGGTTGTTTGGGGGTGTAATTATTGTGCGTGCTTTATCAATCGAAGAAAGGGGGTTTTCCTTAACAACGACACCACAATGCCTAGAGCGATGTAGTGGGGAGTAAGGGTGTCGAACCACTCTCCAGAGGGAAACGCTACCGTTCGTGTGTTTTCTACTTAGCTAAGAGAATAATAAAATGGTTGAGGGGTTTTCTAACTACTGTCACTAGAAGAAAAGCA
>KE151756.1:30256-40478 GCA_000411095.1 Aethionema arabicum | reverse complement strand
ATATATATTTATATATATTTTATATATATATATATATATATATTATTACAAAAGTTTTGGTCATAAATGCCTTGACCATAAATAAAAAAATATGTATATATAATAATAATAATAATAATAATAATAATGATAATAATAATAATAATAATTTGAGCAAGAAAACAAAAATAATAATAATAATAAAATTTATTTGGATAAAATAAAAAAAGAGGTAAAGTAAGAGAGAATGAATAAAAATAAAGGAAATTTTTGACGAATGGGCTTCTGAATCATGAACAAGAATAGCGATCTTGCTTCATATAAACTAGGATTCACCACGGAACGTGAGAAGCGAATGAATAATCATCTGCTTCCGGAAGAAAGCGAAGAATTTATTGGGAATCCTACAAGACCCATTCGTTCTTTTTTCTCTGACAGATGGTCAAAACTTCATCTGGGTTCGAATCCTACTGAGAGGTCCACTAGGGATTAGAAATTCTTGAAGAAAGAACAAGATGTTTCTTTTGTCCCTTCTGAATCTTCTACTGGTACATGGACAACTGTGTGGACCGATGGGCTTACCAGCCTTGATCGTTACAAAGGACGATGCTATCACATCGAGCCCGTTCCTGGAGAAGAAAGTCAATTTATTGCTTATGTAGCTTACCCCTTAGACCTTTTTGAAGAAGGTTCGGTTACTAACATGTTTACCTCGATTGTGGGTAATGTATTTGGGTTCAAGGCCCTGGCTGCTCTACGTTTAGAGGATCTGCGAATCCCTCCTGCTTATACTAAAACTTTCGAAGGACCACCTCATGGTATCCAAGTTGAAAGAGATATAATAAATAATGATAAGTCGTCTCTTGAATCGCCAAATATATATATTTTTTTTTCCATTTTTCCATAGATTATAAATCCAAAAATCAAAAAGAAAAAGTAAGTGGACATAACCCATCGAATAATGACTATATCCGCTATTCTGCTATTCAAATTCGATAGAGATTAAATTGAAACATTTTATTTCATATCTCTTATTGAATCTTCTTGTTTCTATATATTTGATATTCCGTTCCTTCCTTGGGATACCATTGAGAAATAGGAATCCGTGTTATCAAAAGATTTCCTGCGATTCTTTCTAGTATGGAATGAGTCAATCATCCACTTTGGTATCTTATTGAACAAAAATGGTGATATTGTTCCTCCATTGATCAAGAATTTCGATTTTTGAGAAGTATTATGATCATCCAATAATAAATCTACGCAAAAATAAAATTAAGTTTGAAATTAATTAATAAATTAAATTGTGTAAGTTTACTATTTGGACTAGATTAATTGATGTCTGAAATGTTGCCAAAATAACATTTTTTGCATAAACTTCTCTATGACAAATTTTAAATGTTGTATGTATATAAATTCTTTTTGTTAATGCAACATATGTATATAAATTCATGTGAATATGAAATTGCCGCACATGTAGGTTTAGATTTGACCAAATTTTATACGTACATGTGATGATAAACATGTGACGATTCTTAGGAATACCATGTGAATAATAAGTCGATCCAAAGATAGGTTTATTGTTTATCATTGCATTATTGACAATGTTTGATTATTACAACAAAAGTATCATTTACAATTAATATTATTATCCAAAGACTTGGTATAATGATGTGCTTAGTATCTTGCGATGCAATGCACAATTGTTTAATTATTTATTATTGATTTAATTCAGTTTAGTCGTGAATTACTAATAAAAGATTGTTTTCTATCACTAATAATATCTGCAAACTTATGCGTAATACCAACCCTTAGTGGTTCCAACCATAAAGATTGGAAAAGTAAGGTTAACATTGTCCTTGGGTGTTTGGAAATTAAGATTCGGTGAACCTGCTTCTAATACGGATGATAGCTCTGCTATTGATAAGACAAATTATGAGAAGTGGCAACGTTCTAATTGCGTTGGTCTATTGATCATTTTGGATACCATTCCAGAAACCTTTAGAGGTGGTGCTGAAATGTCAAATATGAAAGCTTTTATTTCTGAGGTGGACTTGCGTTTTGCAAGTAGCGATAATGCATAAATAATCACGCTTCTATATCGCTTTAGTACAATATGGTATCATGACAAAGGAACTATGAGGGAGTCCATTTTGAAAACGTCTAACATTGTTTCAAAACTCAAGAATCTCAAGACTGAGGTTCTAGAGGAAGTACTCATATTTTTTGTTTTGAACTCTCTTCCTCTTCAGTTCAATCAATTAAAATCCAGTTACAACATACAAAAGGAGAAATGATCTCTTAATGAGCTTATTTCGTATTTTGTGCAAGAGGAAGAGAAGATGAAACAAGAAAGGACTCAAAGTGCTTATATGGTGTATATCTCTAAAGGACAGGGCAAAAGAAAGAAAACTGAGGTTGTTAAGAATGATGCCGCTACAAGTTCAACTCAGAAGAAGCATGCTAAGGTTGAAGATACTTGCTTCTTTTGTCGAAAAATTAGACATATGAAGAAGGTGTGTCATAAGTATCACGTTTGGCGTGTTAAGAAAGGTAGTTCTCTCGCTTTGGTTTGTTTTGAAATGAACTTAGTTGAAGTACCCAAAAACACTTGGTGGTTAGACTCAAGTGCAACTTCTAACATCAGTGTTTTTTTGTAGGGCTGCCAGAGCTACCGAAAACCAATTGAAGTTGAAAGGCGTATTCATGTAGCTAATGGTTAGGTGGTAGATGTGGAGGCTATCACACATTTTAGATTGTTTTTTAGTAATGGTTGTTTTCTGGATTTAAAAGACACTTTTGTTGTACCGCCATTTAAATGAAACTTGATTTATGTTTCTTATTAACACAAATCTGGTTATTCTTGTTTTATTCGAAATGTAAAGATTACTTTGTCTTTAAATTCAGTTTTAATTGGAACCGATACACTTGAGGAAAATCACAATCATTATATGCTTGAGACTATAAATTCTCATGATGAAAACTTAAATGTTGAATCAAATGGTACAAAATGTAAGTTTGAAAATGCAAATTCAGGAACTCTTTGACACAAACGCTTAGGTCACGTTTCTAGAAATATCATTAAACGACTTGTGTCAGATGGTATATTGAGTTTTGTTGACTTCACGAATTGTGATGTTTGTGTGGATTGCATTAAAGAAAAACAGACTAAACATCAAAGACTAGATGCATACAAAGCTAAAGATGTCCTTGAGTTAATACATACAAATATATGTGAACCTTTCCCTTCGGCGTCTTGGAATGGTCAAAGATACTTCATATCTTTCATCGAAGATTATTCTCGATATGCATATTTTTTTTTTCTTCATGAAAAATTGGAGTCTTTGGACGTGTTCAAGATTGTTTAAGACTGAAGTTGAAAATCAACTTGACCAAAGGATAAAGTCCGTTAGATCTTATCGTGGTGGTGAATACTATGGTCGATATGACGGATCAAGTGAACAACGTCCAAGACCTTTTGGCAGATACCGAGACAAGTACGGGATTGTACTCTTAAGGATATAATGACGTAATTGTACTCTTAAGGATATAACGAAGAGTATGATTAGTCATTTTACCTTACGTGAATCACTCTAGGGAGAGGCACGACATCAACTTACATTCTGAACAGAGTACCAACTAAAGAAATTGTGAAAACACATTGTGAGATTTGGAGTGGACGAAAGCCAAGTGTAAAGCACTTTCACATATGGGGAAGTCCAGCTGAGGCTAGACCTTACAAGCCATTTGAGAAAAAATTGGACTCCAGAATTGTGAGCAGTTACTTTATTGGTTATGCTGAGCTAACTCGGGGTTATGAGTTTTATGATCCCACATTAAAGAACATTTTTGAGACGGGAATACCACGTTCTTTGAGGATATTGAGTTTAAAGGGAGAAATGAAGTTAGAGACATCATTTTTGAGGAAAAATTGGATTCAGTTACTGAATCGGTTTATGCAGTTGCTTCTAGCATAGCAAATTTGGAACCTCTAAAAGATATTGAAGTTCTTCCTCCAAATCAAGATGACGATGGTATCGAACTTGAAAGTCAAATTCAAGATCCTCCAGAACCATCGCACCTTGAAGTCAAACTTGAAAATCAAGTTCAAGATCCTCAAGAACCAGTGCATAAAAAACAAGTGTCTTTGCGGTGATCCACTAGAAAAAGGAGAACTGCTACTCCAAATGATTATATAGTATTTCTCGTGGAACAAGAGGAAAATCAAACCCAATCGGAAGATGATCCCATCAACTTCCGTGAGGCTATGGGTAGTTTCAATTAAGATAATGGGGTCTAAACTACTGAAGAAGAGTATGAGTCAATGCTAGAAAATAAGGTTTAGGGCATTGTCCAATTACGAGAAGGAAAGAGATCTCTTGATTGCAAATGGATATTTAAGACTAAAATGAACTCAAATGGTAATGTGGAAAGGTATAAGGCTCGTCTAGTAGCTAAAGGTTATACTCAGAAATAAGGGATGACTATAAAGAAACCATTTCTCCAGTTTTGTCAAAGGGTTCTTTTAGGACAATCATGGCTCTTGTTGCACATTATGACTTAGAGCTTCATCAGATGGATGTCAAGACAACGTTTCTCAATGGAAACATTGATGAAACGATTTATATGGAGTAACCAGAAAAATTTGTATTAGGTGATTCAAAGAAAATGATATGCAAACTAAACAAATCCATCTATGGGTTTAAACAAGCTTCTCATCAATGGCATCACAAGTTTCATGAGGTAATTTCCTCCTTTGGCTTTGAGGTGAATTTCGTTATAGATTGTGTATATCATAAGTTTAGTGGGAGTAAGTGTAGTTTTATGGTGTTGTATGTTGATGCCATACTACTCGACACTAATGATATAGACATGTTGCATGAGACCAAAAACTTTCTAAGGAATAATTTTGAAATGAAAGATCTTGGTGAAGCATCCTTTGTATTAGGAATCCCGATTCATCGAGCTCGGACTCGAGGTGTTCTAGGATTGTAACAAAATCTTATATCGATAAGGTATTAAAGAGATTTGGCATGCATGATTGCAACCCGGGTGATACCCCAGTCGCTAAGGGGGAAAGTTTTTGTCTTGATCAGTGCCCTAAAGAAAATTTGGAAATTCAAGAGATGTAGAAGATTCCCTATGTGTTGGTAATTGGAAGTCTGATGTATGCTCAAGTTTGTACGCGTCTGTATAACGTACATTGTTGGAGTTTTGGGCCGATACTTAAGTAATCCAGGTTTAGACCATTGAACAACAACCAAAAGTGTTCATGAGGTACCTGAAGAGAACGAAGGACTATATGCTCACGTATCGGAGATCAGAATTTGTAGCGATTTTTTAGGCATCGAATGAAGGATTTTGGCTAAGGAATTTTGTCACAAGGCTACAGATTCTTGATGGAATTGAAAGAGCACTAAAGTTATATTGTGACAATAAATCAGTTGTTTTGTACTCCAACAAGAATAGGAGTGCGACAAAGTCTAAGTTTATCTAGATTAAATTTCTCGTTGTTCAGGAAATGGTACAAAATGGAGAGATAACCATAGAACATTTAGGGAGAAACTCCAAGATAGCAGATCCTCTTACAAAAGAAATTCCACCCAAGATCTTTGATGAGCATACTGCTCGAATGGGTATTTTGGTGTTTGAGGATTATTTAGTTTGGTGGGAGCTTGCCATTTTTATGTTTTTTGTTTGTTTTGGTTGTGTTTATGCACATTTTTCTGATTAAAACAGTTTTGGCATCAGAAGAAGAACTAGCAATTGCTTCAACCCATTTAGATACGTAATAAACAACAACAAGGATATATTGATTCCCACCAGATGCAGGGAGTGGTCCCATAAAATTGAAACCTTAAACATAAAAAATTTCAACTTCTAAGATGAAGTTCAAAGGCACTTCGTTTATGTTGTTGATGTTTCCTTCTTTCTGTCAAGTGTCGCACTTCTTGATATAGGAATTCACGTCCTTAAGCATCGAGGGCCACCGGTAATCTGCTTGAAGGGCTTTTGAGACTCTTTTGTACATACTAAAATGTCCTGCATAAGGGTAAGAATGACAATGGTGTAGAATATCCTGGGCTTCCTCCTCCGCGATAAACCTGGGAACCACTTTATCAGCGCATTGTCGATATAAATAGGGACCATCCCATTAATAACATTTGAAAGATATCAAAAATCTATTGTTATTGTGTCCTGTAAACTTTGCTGGTTTTTTCGTTCGCAGCTAAGTAATTAACGATGTAAGCGAACAACAACCTCCTTGTTTTCTAATTCGTTTTGGTAGAAATAATTTCTTTCGGAACACTACAACTAATAGCATAGATTTGCTCTTGAAGTAAGTTATCATCAATGGGTAGAGCCGCGTTAATCCATATTCGTGAAAGGTGATCAGCAACGCTGTTATCGATTCCTTTCTTGTCTCGGATTTCTATGTCAAATTCTTGCAAAAGAAGAATTCATCAGGAGCCTAGGCTTGACGTCCTTTTTGTTCAACATATATCACAAAGCAGTGTGGTCAGTATAAACAATGACTTTAGAACCAACGAGGTACAAGTGAAATATCTCAAAAGCCTAGACAACAACACATAGCTCTTTCTCAGTAGTAGCATAATCACATGTAATTTCTTATATTTTGCTGTCCTAGAACAACTTCTTTTGCATAATCACTAGCATCAATCATTATCTCAAAAGAAAAATTCCAGTCTGAAGGCTGAACTCTCGCTGTTTCCACCAAGACTTCTTTTATAGTTCGTAAATCTGTAGACAATCTTCATCGATGTGGAACTTAACTTCTTTGCAAAGCAATTGAGTCAAGGGTCTAGCGATCTTTGAGAAGACCTTAATGAAACGTCTGTCAAAACCTACGTGACCTAAAAAGCTTATGATACCTCTCACCGTTTTGGGCGGTTGTATCCGCATCGTCAAATCAATCTTTCCCTTATCAATTTTGATTCTTTTCTAAGATATTTTGTGGCCTGGAACTATGCCCTCTCTAACCATGAAGTAACATTTCTCCCAATTGAAACAGGATTTTTGCCCGTTTTAATTAAATCCTATGACTTAAATCATTAAATAGTATAACTAAGGGTTCAACACAAAGTCTCTTATTCAAGTTCTAAGGAAGATCATAATCTAGACTCAATCATTTACCTTTGATTAGTCCACTGTCATGGTACTAATCACTATTCCATCCAATTCAAACACCTAAACTCTCATTTGGGTTTGATTTGAGAAGAATGCTTTAAGATTAAGGTTGATAAGTCCACAATTATGTTGACTCAACTCTCATTGGCCAAGAGCAATTGCTTCCCTAATGTAGATCCAATATTCCATGAGCTTTTGGCACTATGGATTATTTGGGTTCTAAATCTAGTAGATCAAGCTAGATTTAGCTTTGAGAATGCCATTAAGGATAGATTGAGCAATTAATTTACTTTTTTAGACTTCCTACCCATTTTCTCCAAATTTCACCCTAACCCAACATTTGGAACTACTCAACCATGATTAATTAAGCAAATAAAAAGAGAATTAAAGTATAAAGATGAAAACATAATGAGAAAGATGCAATTAATGATTAAATTTAAGGTTTAAAGATAAGAAACACTTCACTACAAAAGGAAAAGTCAAATCAAGCTCCAAATCTCCGTTAATGGCTTAAAGGAGGCTTGAAACACGAAAATGGAAAGTAAAGTTTCATAGAAAATGACCTAATTTCTATTTATATGTCTCCAAAACGTAATGTTTTAATTAAACAAAAGTGTCGTCTGCGAAGGTCGTACTGATCGGTATAGGGCATACCGATCGGTACAGATACCTGAAGTCTCTCAGTTTAATTCTTCAAAATGTACTGATCGCTATAGGGTGTAGCGATCGGTACATCCTTTTCTAGAGTTCTTGACCCTTTAGGGTATAGGGTATACTGATCGGTATCTAGCTTCAATTCCATGGTATTTGAGAAATGCTCTTGATTACGAATTTTTACTCCTTTTAGGCCTTGTGTTCTCTCGATTCTTCGCTCGTTCTTGTCGATCACTTTTGCACCTAATTATGTACCTAAAAACACACTAAAGCACGAAAAACATCCATAAAACAAGTCCAAAAATGTATTCAAAACACAATATAACAATTCTCCCAAACTTACGCTTTGCTTGTCCGCAAGCAAATGATCAAGTCTAAGTGAACTTAAAACATGTAAAGGGCTCAAAGCTAAAAACTAAGCATTTCAAATTCTCTTCCAACCAATTCAAACAAGTACCACGTTCAAAAGTAGAATTAGCACTCATCTCCTCAAGTGGCTAAAGGGTTCGCCCATACTTTAATCGCTTGGCTACCTGGTTCTTATCAACCAACCCTTTAAAATCCAACAAGCAAATCGACAGATATCCAAACCTTGATTCTCATGCATTTAGCTAGGCATAAAAGGGGTTAAAGATGCGAAAAAGAGAAGATTTATTAGTTTAAAATTAGTGGTTAACCCTCAAGAAAATGAGGAATGTAATCATTTTGCAAAAACAAAGAAGAAAAGAGCAATTGACTCATACAAGTTTCTTCTTTCATTCTACCCTTCCCAAGTGTTAACTCATCTATCATCCTCACATTCTACCCACATATCAAATGCCATAAATCATATTCAAGCTCTACCTAAACCTTCACTTAAGATCCTTTCCTTTGGTATCTCTAATATTCACTCTATAACTCCATTACTTTATTCATAAAGAACTTAAGTTCAAACACTTTTTCTTTTCTTTTCGAATTCTTAGTTTACTAAGCTATTTTCTTTTTTTTGATGAAGCCTTATCCATAAATACATTCTTGTTTTGGTTTTCATTTTTTTCTTTGCCTTCCTTTTTAACTAGGAACAATATCCACTAACTATTCAAGAACGACATAGTCACGTGGTTTATTTTCACTAATCATGATAGTTCTAAAGTGAATATTTTGGTGAACTTTTCAAACATAGACACTAGCTTTTAAGTACAACTCTTAGAATTTGAGACCCCCAAACTTGAGCCATTTTGTCCTACCCATTTTTCACTAAACATTTCATTCAAAAGTTCCCAATCCCTCATAGATTAGCCGATAAGGCTAATACCATGAAAGAATGAAACTTGTCGCTCTAATGCTTGCGAGGTTTTGCATATGAAACATTTTCAAAAATAGACCTCACTCAAAAAGAATTTGTTGAAAAAGGGTTTGAAAGTTTTTGGGCGTGGGTTCAATAGGTGGATAATCAAAGAAAAGAGTGAAAAATTCGAAAAAGTTTTTTTAGAAAATCTATGCATGCAATCAAGGTGAAACATCTTTTCAATGTGCTCCCAAACTCTTAAGGGTGGTGTCAATTCAAGTGGGCGTTCACACGAATAGTGAGCCAGAAATACATAAGTATAGCGATCTCAAACAATGCATTAACTCATGCAACTCTGAGTCATGAAAGCGTATACTTAGTAAGAAGAGATTAAGAGAGAGTTTGATACCAGCAAGAGTCTTGCCATTTCGTCATTGGCTTTTGTTCAAGTATTGCGTCTGAATTCTGCGTTTGAACTTCAAACAAAAAAAACTAAAATAAAATCCACAAAATAGTCTAAAGGATCCAAAGAAATAAAAGCAACTACTAGAAACACCCTCAAACTTGTTTCACATCGTCCCGGATGTGAAGCTAGTCTCAGAAGAAAGAGAACAAGTCTAAGAAACAAGAGGACCAGTCAAAATGGTGCAAAAGTGTTAAGTAAAGACTGTAGAAGCAAAGAGAGATACTACTGAGGCTGGTCCTCACTGCTGGAGCTTTGGCGTGATGGTGGGATCTGGTCGCTGGTATGGCACAATAGCAGTCTCGGCCTTGGCATCGCCTGCATCCATATCCTTGGTGTAATCCTCTTCAGCATCTGCATCGTCTGCTGTGTGCGGCTTGGTGTCCTCATCCTCTCATCCTCTAGCAGCTAGATGGATGGGTTCTCTGTAGCACCCGTGTCCGGAATTGGAATCGGCGCGGGAGGAAACTCGGAAGGAAACCGAGTAAAGTGCGGGTAAGGAGACCCAGGAGAGCGAAACAGGGACCGGAACGGGACTGGGGGTGAGTTTCTCGTGATTTTCGGAAGGACTCCGGAAATCTCGGGCAAGGTGCGGACATCGGGCGAGAATTCCGCATTTTCCAGGTGGCGGTTGAGAAGTGGCGGTTACTGGGTGGCGGTTACCAACGGTTGAGGGGCGGTCGGTGATGCGCTAGGCGGGAACGGTTGTAGCG
>KE151755.1:224418-234943 GCA_000411095.1 Aethionema arabicum | reverse complement strand
CCCCCACTTCTCAACTAAAGCATTACGGGAGCTTCTCTCTCCTCTTCAACTTAATCTACCATGGACTAAAACGACTTGATTTAAAGACCACATCCCAAAACATGCTTTCACGATTTGGTCAACACCGTGAGGGCGTCTCCCAACAAGAGACAGAATGAGAAGATGGTGCACCAACACAGCATGCAATTGTCTTCTATGTGATGATGGAACTGAAACTCTAGACCATCTCTTTCTTGCAGGTTTACGCCCTCCCTATGCAGAGAACTCTTTGCACAATATTTACCACAACCTCACACCAGTTTTATCCTAGCATTACTGGCCACGCAGACAAACGCCACAAACCTAGAAGATCGAAAAATCTCCGACTTCCTGTTTCAAGCTATCATCTACGAGATATGGACGAAACAAAACAATCGATTACACAATGGAGACAAGAAGGAAGTTACAGCTTTATGAAATTTCATTCAGAAGACTGCCCATTCCCACCTTCTCAGTATATGTCGTATTCCCAACCGCCACCAAACCGGACTAAAAGCATTGGAAGCGTGGTACCAAAAATTCCAAATCCCGATCTCTACCCAGCAACCTCTAGACACAGATAGGGACAAAACTTGAAGAGAAAACTTAACATTCGCTCAAAATTTGCTCAATCTTCACTCCCCGCCCTCAGCAATGATCCAACAAGGATTTTGATGTAGAGATAACCTCTTCAAGAGTAATGGATTTCTTTCCATACTTGAGTGTAACCTTTACCAATTCGAATTTAGCTGGAAGTGAACTCAGCAATAACACTACTTGTACCTCATCAGTCACTTCTATTCCCAGATTATTCAAATCTGCAACGATTTTGAAAAAATCATCTATGTTTTCATCCATAGTTCTTGAATCTTGCATTTTAAATGTATAGAATCTTAACTGTGCAACAATTCGATTTGGTAAAGTTTTAAAATGATACAAGCTTTCAAGTATGCTCCACATAGATGTTGTTGTCTTGCAGTTTATCACTTTTCTCAATACTTGATCACCAACGTTCAGTATAATCAAGTTTCTAGCTTTTCAGATTTTTCTTCCTTTTCTAGATCAATTCCGGTTTTAACAGGTGTTGTGATCACAGGTCCATCATCTCCTGTAGTTGCAACCTCTGTTGATGGAGGTACATGATCGTATTCCAAGGTTTCATCAGTTAGAATTCCTTTTAATCCCAGAACTCCAAGATGAACCATAACTCGAGCCTTCCACAATGCAAAATCTCCTGATCCATCGAATCTTCCGACTTCAATTTGTGTAGTCGCCATTCTTGAGCAATCTTGACCTTGCTCTGATACCACTTGAAACAAACTCTAAGCGCGGATTCAAGAGTTCTTCAATGGCAATTTGAGAAACGAAGAAGACGAAGAAGAAAGAAAGAAGAGATCGAGAAGAACACAAGATATTTACGAGTTCAGGATTCAAATTGAATCTCTACGTTTCGGCCAACAAGAACTGACGATTTCACTATGCAATTGAGTCACTACAAAGATTGCAAAACTCACACACTCATCATCTTGCATCAGATCGAGTTGCAGAGTATTTAAAGAAGAAGAACAGAACCAACGGCTTGTAACAACCCCAACTAACTCTGTTTCGAAAGTCTCCAACTCAAACCAAAGGTCTTGGCTTGTTAGCTAAATACCAAACCTTCTGAATGATCCAGTGTCTTTGCTCTGTTTAATCTTCACTTTTTGTTTTTTGCAGAATCTTAGTTTCATCATTTTGGTTTTAAGTGTGAATTAACCCAACATTTTGGTTGATAATTCATGTTAGAGATTTAGAGTTTGGTGGTTTGAAATTTGATTTAGATTATTATTTTGGGTGTATGAGTAGGAGTAGCGATAATATTTTGGTTGATAATTCATGTTAGAGATTTAGAGTTTGGTGGTTTGAAATTTGATTTAGATTATTATTCTGGGTGTATGAGTAGGAGTAGCGATAATATTTTATTGGGTGCACAATACTAAAATTTTAAATTTAAATAGGTGCATATAGTATATTTTTTTTCCTTAATTTACACTAATTTTCATTAAATTTTATATAAAATTTTAAAAAAGAATTGGAGTTTGTGCACCCACTCCATCTAACCTACATATGTTCGTGATGATCCGAGAATTAGAATTTTGTTAGATTTTGGATTTTAGACTTAGGAATGGAAATTTAGAGTTTTAGATTGTTAGATTTTGGATTTTAGTCTTAGGAACAGAGGTTTGAAGTTTTTAGAATGAAAAATTAAATTTAAGGTTTAAATTGTTAGATTTTGTGATTTAGTTATTAAGTTTTTAAAAATGGATTTAAGTTTTAAATTCTTATATTTATATTTTGTATTTTGTATTTTGTATTTTTGTATTTTTGTATTTTGTATTTTGTATTTTGTATTTTGTATTTTGTATTTTGTATTTTGATTAGTAATATTTTAGAATGAAAATTAGATTCAAGTTTTAAATTGTTAGATTTTGTGATTTAGTCAAATTTTTAGATTTTATATTTGATTATTATTTTTAAAAATTGGATCCATTTTTAAGTTTTAAATTAAATTTTAAATAATCCAAAATTAAATTTTGGTTTATTTGTTATTTTAATTATATTTATTATAATTATTATAATTTATAGGTTTACAAATCTACCACCAGTGGATGTGCGAGTGTTCCTTTTCAATATTATAGGTGATATTTGACAAGATTTAAAAAAGTTAATAACTTTCTTTTTTAAATTGACCAAAAAAAAACTATTAAATATCATTACAAGAATCTTGTGAGAAAAGTAATAACTTTAATAAGAAAAGTACCGATTATATACACAACGTAAATAAAATATTGAAATGCAAATTGATTGTTCAACTGTTACCATTTCATGTGACACTAATTGATTAAAAGAAAAAAGAAAACAAATGAGTTTTATATTTAAATGGGTTAGGTAGCTTTTAGTGATCACGCTACAAGAGACACAATAATTCTTAAAAGTGTTTTAGGAGAATTTATTATCACATTTATTTCTAGAAAATTGTAAAGTATAAAAAAGTTCACCACATTAACTCTTAAATGTTTGGAAGTTGTTGATTTTTTACTGTGAAACCATTTTTGTTTTAAATCTTTTGTATTGTAACAAGTGCATGTTGTTGTCATGAGATTTGACTAATAAAAGATTAGAATTGTAAAATGAAATTTTCGGTTTTACCGTAATAATGAATACTCTTTCCATTTTTTTTTGTTTCAAATTAAGTGTTTCTTTATGTTTTCAAGGTATTTTATACAAGTAAATAGTATCATTTATACCATTGATCATTAAATGTTTTAAAAAAATATTATAACAAATTTAGTAAATACATTTAATTAGTTCATATTTTAGATAAATAAAAAAATTTCTTAAACTGTATGAAAAATTATAAACGGCATTAAAAAAACGTACAGATCTTAATAAAAATCGAGACGAGATTTATATAATATTTTGGTAAAACGTTTACCATTAACGCATGCAAAATATATTTCATATATGAAACGACCCGACGGTCGACGTTGAGTAGGAAAGAGCGTTTTAATACGTGAAAAAATAATATGAATAAAATCATAATATATTATTATATATATTAATTATGGTGTTCTCAGCGACTCTTTCATTTTTTTAAATAAAATGTCAGAGTTGTTTGTCCACCACTCACACCCAACATACGATTATTTTTTTCTATTAAATATTAAAAGGTCAATAAAATATTGAGTAAAGTATTATACGTTATTTATTTGTTTATTATTTCATAATTGAAGTGGTGCAAGACAATGACTGGGTTTTGTTATGAAAATTATTATTATTATTGTGGAGTTTCCCCAAAGGGAAAGCATCTCTTATTTCCGAATGGGGACTCTTCTTTTTTAATTATATTTCTTCCCAATAATTTATTTATTTATTCCAACATTAATACAGATCTCTGACCTTTCTAGGTTTCTTTTCTGTATTTAGGTGTTTTTAATTATATAATTTATATGATGTTTAGTTACAAAATCATTTTTTGCCACCTACTACAATATTCAAATACTAATTATATTTATGCCGAATAAATTAGCAAAAACAATATATATTATGAGGAACTATGTAAAATACCTTAATTCAAGTTTTTTTTTGCAAATTTGCCCTTTGTGTGACGATTACCAATTATACCCTTGGATTTATTGTTATGGTTTTTTTGCAAAAAAATGCTTGAATGAGGTCATTTTAAAAATCAATAATGCAAAATGTCCTAATTGAATACGCTTTTGCAAATTTATCATAAAGTCTGATGATATACCACTTATACCATTGGGTATAATGTTAAAGCATTTTTGCAAAAAAATACTTGAATTAAGGCATTTTTGCAAAAAATGCTTGAATGAAGGTATTTTTTGTAAATCCCCCTATTATTCATTAAGCTAAAAACTATCTTAAAAAAAAGAAAAATAGACAAATATAATAAAGTTTTAAAAAATATACATAAATTTATAAGTTTTTTTAAAAGACACAAATATTTGTATAAACGGAATAAAATACTATTACTGTGTTAAAAAAATTGAATCCCATCTAAACAGTAAAGGGAAACTAAACCGTAAACCATATATCCTAAATCTTAAATTTTTATATCATATAGTCTAACTCTAAATCATTAATCCTAGATTAATAAAATTTAGCGTTATTTTTTATTTAAGTTAAATAATATAAAATATAAGTTTTAAAATTAGTAAAACAATTGGAAACAATATTAAACAATTTAGTTTGTATATCCCATTTTTTCTGTTGTTTCACCGAAATGATAATCATCAAAGATGTCCATAAAGAATCATATTATATAACTTTAAATTACGTTTATAATTTAGATGCCCACAGGGACGACTCTTAGCATAAGTGGGGTAGACGACCGCCTCAGACCCAAAATTATCGAGTTTATGTTTAATAAAAAATAATCTAAATTATTTTTTATAATTTCAATAAAAATTGTTCTTGGAACCAGAATTTATGCTAACGTTAGGATCTTCAAAAATTGATTTCTGATTCACAAAACTAAAATACATTTTTTTATTTTCGATTAAAGCCTCCGATAACCACATAAGACCCTGGATACCCTAAGATTTAAACGTGTATCATACATAAATTATTTTGTTCTGTAATTAACTACAAAGTGACATGTCCGTAATCCACACGATAAATTTAACTGCGCACTGGTCAAATTGACCTTACTCACAACAAAAATATTTTGATCCAGAAAATTTAATTTATTTAATGGTAAATCAACAATCATTAGATTTATTCCAGCTAATATCTAAGCGATCGATCTTCCATGTACACTTTTAAATTAATGAGATAATTTACACTATTGCTAATTATAAATCTAAACCTTAATTATTACTTTACAAAATTATGCTAACGTGATGAAATTATTTTAAAAATCTATATATGTGGAAAATGTAACAGATGAGGTCCCTCCGTTGTATATACTCTTTCTATCCCATTATATTTGATTTTCTAACATTTTCATACACATTAAGAAAATCATTATAATTATGTAGTTAAATGTTTTATAATTTTTTTTAATATTTTCTCAAATTTTTGTATAGTTAGCCAATAAAAAAAATAGATACATTAAATGTTTGTCGTAATTTATGAAATTTACACATTTAATGATATATATTAATTATTTTAATATATTAGTATGTTTTTAAAATAAATATATAATCTATATTTTAAATATATTATTGTATTATTATTTTAAAATCTGTATTATGTTTTTACAATAAGTATACTCCTCCGTTCCATTTTATTTGATTTTTTAGAAAAAAGTCTTGTCCTAAAAAATTTGATTTTTTCAACTTTTTTTAATTTAACTAAAATTAATATATTACATTAAATATCTAAATTTCAAAAATCAAAATAAAATTTTTTTATATCATTTTTTCTATTAGTTAATTATATAAAATTTGGAGAAAAAAGAATATATTTATGTTAAATTAAATTAATATTTATTGGAAAATGTTAAAAAAGTAAATACACTTAAGCAAAATAAATTGTTTAACTAATAAATAATTATTTCATTAAAATATGTGAAATTGTTAAAACATAAAAAAATGGAACGGAGGGGATATAATCTTTCCTCAAATTTTTGTATAGTTAGCCAATAAAAAAATATACATTAAATATTTGTTTTAATTTACGAGATTTACACATTTAATGATATATATTAACTTTAGTTAAATAAATAAAAAAGACACAAGATCAAACTTTTTGAAACAAAAATTAATTTTAGAAAATAAAAAAATTACCTAGATGAGATAGGTCTACTAGTCGGAGATATTGTAAAAACACTTCCAATCCAGGGTCGAATCACCGAAATTGGAAGAGATGTTTTATAATCAAAGGTTGATCCTGAACGATGAAACTACGGTTTGCCGAAAAATCAGAAATTACCGATTATCAAAACTATAAAAAAAAATCAAATAAAATGAGACAATTATATATATATATATATTTATATATATTTTTTTTTTGTTTGGTTCTACGTTAATTTGAGAGTAGGTAAATTTCTTTTTTGAAAATAATAGATTAATAATTGAAAATTAATAACTAAAAGAAAGAATTACACATGTATTCACTATAGAAAAGTTAGTTACAAAAAAAAAAGAACTGAGGTATGATTGATATAATAAAAAAAAGTAAAGTTGATTAATTATTAATAAATTGAGCAGGAAGATCAAAACTACAGGGCGTTGGAAGTAACAAGGGAGAAACGGCAGACAGTTTAAGCCAACGCAGCGACAGCAAAAGTGTACGCGCGTGCCTGTTGGGCTGCCCGCCCATTGATAATGCGCTCCACACGCTTTTGAACGTTAGTGGCTTTGCACCAATCATTTTCTTCCTTTTTTATTATATTAATTTTAACATATATTTTTTTATTATTCTAACTTGGAACCCATATTTTAAGTTTTTTAGGTTTCTCGGGGGTGGCAGGAAAATAACTAGGGAATTCCTATGATTCTCATGTTTTTTTTTTTTGTATTTTTGGTCAAACCAAATATAATATACTCTCTTATTTTAATTATAAATATGTTAATTAAACATACAAATATATGATTACTACAATTTGAACGAATCTAAATGTACAAGAAGATAATATGAAGCAAAAAAAATAAATGTTTAGATACGTTTTATAACCAACTTTTAGATATCGTAGTTAGAAAAACTCTCATTGAACACATAAATTTTAGTAATATATATTATAAGAAAAATAAATACTACTACTATTAATTAAGCGTTTTATATGTGTGCATTCTATATTTAATAATTTTTTGTTGAGATTATTATATATTTTTTGTCATCTTGATATTACATCGTGTTAAAACGAACATGTGTTCCACGTGACCGTGTATATACATTGTTGATTGCGAGCTAATTGCTGCACAATCTGCTTCCGCAGTGAGAGTGCGAGGCACTTTCAGGAAACTATACGACTGACTTGGAGTAACGGAAGATACAATGTCATGCACTATGGTAGAGATAGGTGACCTTGTCGGGTGATGTGAATTTGTAGATGCTCGTTTCTTCTGTACTTCTCCTACCTCATCAAATAGCTGTTTGCAATCACCAACAAACAGAATATCTTTGAACCTCCATTTACTTATTTCACGAACTGCTAATAGTAGTGCATAGGCCTCAGCTTCGATGGGTATAGTAATTGGATTCAGAGCACCTTTTCCTGTAAGCAGGCGTCGATTTGTCGTATCATATAGAATCCAACCTACACCAAACAATTGAGTCGGAGATGTCCAGGAAGCATCAACCACGCAGCAGTACCGCCTATTAGTGGTGACGAGCTCGTTGATAGAAGAGAATGTTGGTCCATTAGTAATCCGGGTGGTAGTTGTGGATTCAGATCTCGAAAGTTTGGCTTGTTGCCATAAATGATGATCTATAATTGCTTGATTGATGAGGTTCGGTAACAGAATCTTTCTGCTTTCAAAGAGGGCTAGATTTCTGTTCTTCCATATTCTCCAGCCAACAAATGGAAAGAGTTCTGGGCAATTGGTGATGCGTCTTGGATGTTCGAGAAAGAACTGGACATTTTGATGGAGATCTTGTAGTTGCAGTTGCTCTGATGAAGGGCTCTCCAATGGAGCTAACTCCCATATTTCCTTAGCTACTCTGCATTGAAACAACATATGATTTAGTGTTTCAATATCTTCACCACAGACCATACAATGATTATCTACCAGGCATCCTCTATGCTAGAGGTTTTCAGCCACCGGTAGGCTATTGTGAATAACCCGCCACCAAAAGAATTTTATTTTAGGAGGAACATTAAGCTTCCAAATAGCTGGATAGAGGCGTTTGAGGGGAGCTGTGGTATCATCTGGGTGTGCTGGAGAAGGAGTTGGCGTTGTGAGTCTCAATTGGGTATAATAACCCGATTTGACCGTGTAGTCACCTGAGGGTGTGTATATCCTGGAGAGGTAATCTTCACTTCCATTCTGAGCTGGTCTGAGTTGTGTGATGAGCTCCACATCATTTGGGTGCATTAATTGAGATAGTTTTCCTATGTCCCAGGCTATCGTACCTGAAATTAAAAGATCATGAACAGTTATTGAGGGAAGAACATTAGCACCAGGTCCTTGAGCTGGTCGCGCTGGTTCCACGGGTAGCCACTGATCCTGCCAAACTTTAATAGATTTGCCATTCCCTACCCTCCACCTTAGTCCACATTGGAGTAGTGGTTGCGTCTGAAGGAGACTCCGCCATGCATAACTACTTTGAGAGTGAGGCTTAGCTGTCAGAAAAGTGTCAGTAGAGAAGTATTTAGCTTTAAGAACTCTTGTTAGAAGAGAATGTGGATTAGTCATTAATCTCCAGCTTTGTTTTGCTAGTAAAGCTAAATTGAAACCCTGAAGGTCTCTAAAACCGATACCTCCATCCTTCTTAGATTTTATAAGCTTGCTCCATGCTATCCATGACATTTTCTGTTTGTGAGCATTGGAAGACCACCAATATCTATGAATGGAAGATGTAAGTTGATTGAGCAAGCTTTTGGGCAGCAAATAGCAAGACATTGTGTATGTTGGTAAGGAAGTAGCAACGGCTTTAATTAAAACTTCCTTGCCTGCTGGCGAGAGGAGAGAAGCATACCAATTAGCCATTTTACCTTGAAGTTTTTAGATTAAATAGGCGAAGGCTTCATTTCTGTTCTTACCAATGCGTTCAGGCAAGCCAAGATAGCGCCCAAAACCTCCAGTTCTATGAATTCCCAATGCTGTACAGAGGTTTGTCCTGAGGTAATCAGGTGTGCTGCTAAAAGTAATGGAGGACTTACTATAATTAACGGCCTGGCCCGATGCTTGCTGATAAGATCTGAGTATATTGAGTAGCTCCTCACATTCTCCAGGGGTTGCTTGAGCGAATAAAAGCGAAT
This sequence comes from Aethionema arabicum, assembly GCA_000411095.1. NCBI lineage: Eukaryota > Viridiplantae > Streptophyta > Magnoliopsida > Brassicales > Brassicaceae > Aethionema > Aethionema arabicum. Next base: position 225,495 of record KE151755.1, on the reverse strand, counting down.
CATCTGCGAAGAGGAGATGTGATATTGAAGGACCACCTCTAGATGCTTGAAAACCAGTAAGGTGAGATTGTTGAACCCTTGCATTAATCAAACAAGATAAACCCTGAGTACATATAATGTAAAGGAAAGGAGATATAGGGTCACCTTGTCTAATTCCTCGTTGAGGGTAAATTCTCTCTGTAGGACATCCATTAACTAGGACAGAGTAGGAAACAGATGAAACACACTTCATGATCCAGTTCCTCCAGGTCGAATTAAAGCCCATCTGTATCATAACTGCCTCAAGAAATTTCCATTCTACTTTGTCAAAAGCCTTTGAAATATCTAATTTGATAGCCATGTAACTTTGTCTTCTTTTCCTTGTATGCAAAGAATGGAGGAGCTCATGTGCAATTAGTACATTATCTGTTATTAACCGACCAGGAACAAAAGCTGATTGATTTTCAGATATTATGCATTGTAGCCATGGTTTTAATCGTTCAGCTAAAATTTTGGCTATTATCTTATATGCGACGGATGCAAGACTAATAGGGCGATAATCTTGAACTCTAGCGGGTGAATCATTTTTAGGTATCAAACAAATATATGTATGGTTCATTTCCGGTTCCAAATACCCATCATTAAAAAACAGTTTAACATAATTGAACACACCTGTTTTAAGAGAGTTCCAATGGTTGTGGTAGAATCATGCATTAAAACCGTCCGGTCCAGGTGATTTTTTGGGGTGAATAGCAAACACTGCAGCTTCAATTTCCGCCTCTGATATTGGCTTTGTTAGTTCTGCATTGATATCGTTAGTTATGCTGGTAGGGATGCTCTCTAAGAGATCCGAGGAAATTACATGAAACAGGATTTTTGTATGTTCAATTAATTCTTTTGTCCTAAAATCCCATTGCTAATCACAATAGTATAGTTAGGGTCATTCTCACAATTTCCAATTGTTCTTAATCAATTTCTAATTGCAATTTTCAGCTAAACCAAATAGATTTTTAATGTTTTCAATGTAACCAAACTAAGACTAAGTAAGCAAGATAAGATGGAGAAGGATTTAAACTAAAACAAGGTTTAAGAAAGTGA